>MU868925.1:15577-32234 GCA_036418205.1 Ostertagia ostertagi | reverse complement strand
CCTCACTTTCAACCTGAAAGACTCTCCAGATATGGAGGAATTTCCAGAAGAATCCTTTCGTGACACCATCTCCGGAGCGCTTCGAGTAAATGCGGTAAGTGTTTTTCCAACTTTCTGAACAAAAAATGTAGAAATCGTTACATTCACAGCAAAGCGCAGATTAACAAGGATGAAAACCGGGTAGAGAAACGAGTGGAAAAGGAAAATTCAGAGGAAGGGTCAGAGCTCAAAGTTTGTGTTCATGACAAGGCTCCACCGCGTTCATCCATGTTCTCCCGGGGATGGGGTGGGGCGGAGGAAGAAGGATTCGTGTGTTGGCTACATGAGTTGCCTTTTCGGAATACTCGTGTAGAGAAATTGAAGAGGCTGTCCGACTTGAAAGTTTTTCCCCACCGTGGGGTTGACCCGCTCACGAGTAGCCTACCTTTGTGCCCCGGTCGTTGACTTCTGCTTTTCTGCCCTCTATGTGCTCCCGTTCACCTGATTCAGATTGAAAAAAAGCAACAATCATTATTGCTCAAAGCTATCCGCTTCCAAGCCTCTTGGCTATAATCAGTTATGGGAGATCACAGTGAAAATCAACAATCAAAAATCAGTACACATTCCAGGCTGATATACTCCTGCTTAGAGTAAACTGCCAAGGAACCGAGGACACTCTAACTGTACAATTTGCTGTCCTCAAAAAGGTGAAAAAATTACTGATCAGTTCTTTTACCAGTTGAATTTGGATTGCTATATATTCGAATTCTGCTCAATAAAGAAAATAAATAGTGTTTATAGAAAATAGAAAAGGAACAGAAACAGCCGAAGGTCAAGAAAATCACAAAGAAGGACGAAGACGACGATGAGGATGACGAGGATGATGAGGAGGATGACAACGATAAGGAGGACAAGGATATAAAGGACGACATGAATGATGACGACGATGACGGCGATGACGGTGACGACGACGACGACGACGACAAGAAGAACAGCGGCAAGAAAAAGAACAATAAGGACGACAGGGATGACGGCGACGACGACGATGACGACGATGATGAGGATGAAGACGATGAGGATGACGAGTTCGTCAAATACGACACGGATAAGTTCGTGGACGCTGAGTCGGTGGCTACCAGAATGAAAGCAATGGGTCATCTCAGTCAAATTGCGGATCTTCAAGTGGACACGATTGAATTTGTGAGTCGTTTCAAGCTTACTTCTTCATAAAGGCACCACTATGAGTTCGGATCATGTGAAAATGCCCTCGTCGATCTGCTGAACAAAGAAATCCGCCTCCGCTTAAGCTTGCGAAATCATTCCCCTTTTCCTCAAATTCAAATTAATGGCCGTCCCATTTAGGGTTAGCTGGCCTTTTTTTCGAAATGCGTTAGACGTGCAGGATGAAAGTTATTGCAAAATCTTATGTGCAAGGCATTCTATGAATGAGGAGCATGGAAGGCAGCCCATCGCTATTCCAGTTATTCGTCCTCAGTTACTTTTATATTACCGAGTGAGCGCAAATTATGAAAACCCAGAAAAAAGCTCGAATTTGAAGTATAACTGATCGGTTCAAAGTCTGACTGGAAACAACATTTCATTGCTTAATAAGCGAGAATATCCAATATTTACTTTAGCTTACCTCAATCCCCTTCGATGCAGAGCCTGGTAGGGAGCGGTCACAGCATCGTCTGATCGCCGCGCCGCCGCGTGCGGTCGCTTGCGCGTCGTTGCGACGCGAGCAGATTCCTGATGTTCGCGGGATTTCAGGATTTGACGAATCGAAAGTAAATTTCTTGCAGTCCGTAGCCTATGTGGGGCACGGATATCAAATTCCTACTGTTATGCTTCGGCTCTCTTCATAGGAAACGGCGTGAACATAATTTATTTAAGAAGGTAATTATCGCTATATTGGGAAACGTGGGAACGAAAAGGTTCGGGGATGTTGAAAAACTGTTCACCCATCAACCAAAAACGAATGTAAAGGGACGAGTCTGCCTGGCTACATTCAATTTCAATGACGCATCACATAAACCCTTCCAGTGCAGTTGCGACGTCACGGCTCACGACCAGTAGCGCGGGTATCCGGACGATTCTGTTGACGTACACCCGCCTGGGTCGACTAGGAGAGGCATCCCTAGCGGTACGCAGACAGGATCTTTGAAGCAACAACCTTAGATGAGGTCTTGTCGAACATTCTGTCCCACGGGTAGGATAGAGTAGCTCGCGAGTATCACAGCTGTGCCGCTGTCAACACTCAAAGACCTCATCAAAGGTTGTTCTTTCAAAGATACTGTCTACGTGCGATGGCGCTAGGGCCTTACAAAGTGAACTACTAAACGAGAAACCCCATAACACGCGACGTGGATTACGACGTAGCGGCTATGTCACAGATGCGCGGGTTACTGATTGAACAAGCACTTCACACAAACTCGTCCGCACGCCCATCCCTCATTTCAAGAGAAAAGAGAGGGGGTCCTTATCTGAGGGCTGTTTCCTGTGGCCGGTGGTCTGTTTTGTTTTTTTCTTCATTACGTAATCTGCGACCACCTCAAAGGTAGGACTTAAGCTGAAAAGTTAGCTCGTTGGAAGTAAGGATAGAGGTGGTCAGCGGAGCAGGGATGAAGAAGAAACCATTCAAAACGGCTCGGAACCCAAGAAATGGGACCCCCATTTTCGTTGATTCCCCGCATCGATGCGGCTCTCATCGCTAGCCCTCTTTAACACTACGCTCTCTCTGCTATCCAACCACGTATACCTGCGCGAGTGACAGTCGGTGGGCGTAGCCCGCCAACAGCGCCAAGAGTAAGCCATGCTGGATCGCCGAGTCAAATCTTTCGCTGCCAATTGCGCGTCAGTCAGCACCCTCAGAGGTCCGCCTGTCTCCCAACTATGCAATTCTCCCCTTCTTGACCTTCGTTCGTATTGAATTCCTAAATAAATAAACTTAAAATGTGTAAATCAGAGTGATTTATTAGCTTTTAGCTCTAACGAGTAGTGAAAGCTTTCCTGGTCATGTCAGCTGTCTTTCTGCGCAGAGTCAAATTTCCTTGCTAGACGAGCTGTTTCTTTCACCGAAGCTCAGAGTGCAAGCACCTACGACTAGCCCCAATTTGAACATCCATCTAAGAGGAATGCTCAAAAATGTTCTTATTTTTGGTCTACCCTTTCCATTCCTGGTTCCAAAGCCTTATGACCTATCTCGCAATAACCTGTAAAACATTGGTCTACCTAATCATTCCTTTGTGTTGTTGGATCTTCCATCTGCGAGGATCACTAGTGAAAAATCAATGTTTTCAGGCCGTCCCTTTCCCTCTGAAATAGTGGTAATCGAGAGCTAGAGCAAAGTAACTTGGTAACCTGCCACATAGAGGTATCTTAGCACAGAAAGATTGCAGAAAACCCGAGGTCAGGAATTGGGTTCTGATGGTGCCCATGACTCAGCACGCTTGTGTTATCAGAGATCGTTCCTGTATATAGGCCAATCCTGTTATATGAGTTCCCAGTGGTTCTAAAATTAGTTTAGCAAAGAAACATCGAAAAGTAGCTTTGCTAATTGGCTATAAGTCACAAGGTTACAACCGCGAAAAGCTTACTGAAGTTGTAATTGAGTTCCGGATTCCGATTTCCTCTTTTTTTTCGGAATCTATGTTGTTGGTAAGGGAGGCTCTAGTAATTTGTATTGTGCTCAGTTTTTTCGCAAGCACCCAAAATAACCATCCCTTCACCTTTATGATGTCGCTTTCGAGAGTGAACACAATGAGATGCCACTTTCACTTGTTGGACCTAGCCACCATTTCTTAGCGTCATCAGCAGGGACTTCGCTCGCGGTTTCCTGCTGATGAGAAAGCGCACGTGGTACCGAAGAGTCAAGCACCGATAGTGGGCCACGTAACAAGGGTGACACCAATTCAATGCGCTTGATTGTCGTTGTCACGACCAACATTCGCCTTTCACTCGATCTGACGAAGCGGCATGTCACACATTCCACTGAGCGGCCGCCGCGACTCATGACGCCCCCGCCTTTCGACGTCATCAACCCGTGCGCTCTACTGCAACTGCCAGCGTTGCAGGAGCAGCCTGTGGTGGCGCCGGCTGAGACGGAGCTCCGTCATCGGCGCCGTGCAGAGAGGGTGCTATGCGACCAGAGAAGCGGTTCAAACGCACAATGAATCAAACAGACACCCAAGCGATTACTGGAACCTGGCGATCTGAACTTGGGATGACTAATCAGCTGACACGTGCTGATGACTGCTCGAGCCAGAAGTATGTTAAGCTTCAATCATTTGACTAACTGACTATTTACGAGTGATACTTCAACTACAGTAGTCAGTAGTTGTGCAGTAAAACCTAGTTTTATATAAGCTGGCACTCAATGGCAGCTCACGCGATAAGCTCACACCGCTAACATGTGATAGTAGAGGTGCCCAATGGTAGATGCGAAAGAAGAACCAATAGAACTGTCGAAAAGCCGAAAAACGGGACCTTCTTCAATTCCGTTAATTTCGGGAGTGGACGGGATCACCTGGTAGCTTAGGGATCGTTCGGGTTAAATTTGAACTCTAGCATAACGCCTTGGAAGGCAGTGCTGCTCAGATAACCATCACAGCAAAGCACTCAGAACAGAAGAATATAATGATGCCATCATGTCGCTACTTCCTCCTGTAGCTGTTGGGCAGGATATGAGACCAGAAGGGCTTTCGAGGCACATCCGACGCCTTACCACTGTGCTGATAGCGCGCCGCCGCTGAAGCGCCACCTGTCGTCACTTGGACATTTCCATTCCCTCTTCATTACCTGTCTTTCCTCACGAAAATTGCTTTACTCGCAAGTTTTATCTTCAGAAGACTCCAGAATGAGCTACCATAACTGGAGCCGCGCAGATCTGGTCAATGACCTCATGCGCATTACCAAAGCTGGTATATAACGGAGAACACCTAAGTCTTGGCAATTTTTAGTAGTGGGCCTGCCCTAAAACTCAATGTAAGATGCAAATCAATTAAGAGTAGAATGCACGGCACATCACAACAAGAAATTCCGATCAACCCCGAGCTTCAGCAACCCGAACTGACGGCTACTTAACTGTGATAAATCACCTTGTTATAGTTAACTTAGCTCTTGCGTAAAGACCGTTACTCCCAAATTAGGAGTTTCCCTCCCCCAAACCATCGCAGCTCAACAGATAATCCATCAGCCTACAGGATTCATATGAAGAGCAAACACATGGCACATCCGAAAAGAAAGGCCTACTTTCTGTTTTTGCTCTCTTGACGCTGTCCATTCCCAATTCTGTTTTCAGACCGAAGATCTCATTTCACTTGAATACGAGCCAGACAACTCGACGTTAATCATCCAAGCGATTGCCGCTGCTGCGACGGTGGTTCTGATGCTGCTACTTGGAATCTGGGCCACATGTCGTAAGAACGGCTATTCGGACGACTTACAAAAAGCCTAGAGTACATCCTTGAACCGAGTTTTCCCACATGCGTAGAGTAACAATATTACTATTCGAGGTCTAGCAGACAATTCTAGT
Source organism: Ostertagia ostertagi (assembly GCA_036418205.1). NCBI lineage: Eukaryota > Metazoa > Nematoda > Chromadorea > Rhabditida > Trichostrongylidae > Ostertagia > Ostertagia ostertagi. Next base: position 26,722 of record MU868925.1, on the reverse strand, counting down.
TGTTTTTGTCACAAACGTGTTTGTTTTGATAGCTTTTACTTGATTTCTCATTATATGTCAACTCATTATATTGTATGTTAAATGCCGACAAAGTGCTCTTAATAGTACGGTAACCAGCTTCATTGATGAAATAGTGTGCAATTATGCTAACCGTGATTGGTTCCGTAATAGGTGTGCGACACTGAAATGCACTACGGCCGACAAGGAGCTTAGAACGGCGGCAGTGCCTCAGCAGACACTAAGCAACTTCGCCTAATGATATACACCATACCAAGCCTTTTGAATAGGTCAACTCATCTCTAACTCAATCACCTCCAAATTTCTCATAGCAAGCCCAAGCCTGAGGCTGTGCTTATGCTTTGAATACCGCATAGCTCTTGAGACCTGACCTGTTCGGAAGGCTTGAAAGCCTTCCAACATTTAGGCCGCTCACAAGATGGATTATTTGCAACAATAATAACATTTTCCTAATTATAGTGGATTATTAATAAATGCAGCGTAAAGATGGATGACGCTTCTACAGGAACGGATATGAATAATAAAGGTTCCCTGCCTTTAGACACGAGACACTGGGGAGCGAGTAATGGTTGAAAGTTTAGGTCATGTCATATTATCAGAGCTGCCCGATATTGTAAAGCCTAGACCTAAATTCAGTCTTAGCCTTCGGCTTATGCTAAGCATGGGATTAAAGTCAGAATGTGGTTTAGGCTTAAGCTCAGGTAGACTTGTTACGAGCAGATCAGTAGTGCCTTAAAGGCAAGATTCAGGATTAAATTATGAGGTAATTCCACTCAAATGTGAAAGTAGGGTAGGAAGTGGACCGCCAGTGGAGAAAAAAAAAAAAAAATCGTGAAATACACAGGAAATACGAGCCTTTTGCTCTACGCTGCGGAGAAGTTCAAAAGGCCGGCAGGGAGATGAGAGATAATGTGAGCGCGGAGAGCGGTAGAGAAGTCCGAGTAGAGAGAGCATAGCAGATCAACAGCGACGCAGACAAGATATCGAGCGGTGGGCGGAGCGTGTCGCAACAGGTGGAGCGTGTCAAAGTTCTTAGCGCCTAGCGTCTAAGTAACGCTTTTCGAAGTAGGGAAGTGACGCGACCTCTACACTTGCGTACCTAGCGCTTCTAGCCACCGTAAAGGCTCATTAAGTGGGTCTGAGCCCGAACTTTGCCTTTAATCACAGGGTGTCTGGTCTCACCCCAAAACTTTGTAGGTACTCCGAGGAAACCGCGAGGCGTTTTGGCGATTGCAGGGGCAGACACCTTGACCGAATGGGGATTTAGAAAGGGTAATGGTGGGGATCCAGATTCTCCAGACTCATGCGATTGAGGGATCACAAATCGTTCCTAGGCTATTCAGAAATCTTGAAAACATCTGATATTTATGAAATACATCAACTGCTGAGTGAGCTGAAAATCACAACGACAAACGTATAAGGTGGGAGCTTCATCGATGCGGAATTCCTCCTTATACTTTGTTTTTGGTAAGTTTCTATTGTTTTTCATGGGTAGGCAGATTTTATCATTAACTAGAAAATCGACAGGGATGTGTGTTTTCCCCATAGCAGATCATAAAGCCTACATCTTTCACAAAAGCCTATTTCCATAGATAATGTGGGACTAATGAGTGGACATTCACAACAGTCAATGTTTTCGCTATTTCATCATTCTTATGAAAAAAGTACCGTTCTGCGGTTCCGGCTTCCTGCTTTCGCGGCACATCGTGCGCCATTTCTCTCCAGTGGTGCTTGCTTTTACTCCTCGATCCATTTTCCCTTAGGTTTGTCCTAGCAATGAATATAAGCGGCCAGCTGGTCAGTAACCAGCCGGTAATTACGACCAAGAAACCATCACAAGCATTTGATTTTAAGAAAATATTAAAATCATGTCGGCCTCCCTTAACGCGTCAATGATTCCTTTCCATTCCAGAGAAAAATTATCAAGGAGGTCAGTGTGCATCTTTTAAACTCAATATGATATATCTATAGTTGCGCTTATTTACTGCGCGGAACTAGAGCTAGGGAGAAGAAGAAGATAGTTGCGTTTATCTATGGAAATGCGCTACCGAAGCCAGTCGCATGGTCCACGCAACTGAAGGGCCAGCACGTGTAAGAGGGGTATTCTGCAGTTTCATGAATTCCCAACCAACTGTTCTTTGCCAAGCCTACAAAATTCCGGGAGGTCTCGCATGACATTGTGGTTAATAAAGGAAAAGGTGTAAAGTCCGAAAAGTGATATTAGCGCATGTGATTTTAATCTTTTCCCATCTAAGTATGAAAGCGTGCGACACTCTAAGACCTACAGAACGAGGCGCAAAGCATTTTGAGGCTTTTATTTATCTTTTAGAACCCCAGTCCAAGAAAAATCAAGCGTAAAAATAGAAAGAAGAGCCATGGAGGTGCCTTTACAGACCTCTAATGCGGACTAAGAATGGTCCGTTGATAGCCCAATCCTAGGGAATTTGTCACTGGAAGGCAGTGACGAGTGGTCGTCGCTGCCCGACACACCACCGTTTCGTGATTTATTGCATCCATTTCAATGCACTTCCCTACTGAATGATTAAATCCATTTGAACATTTTTTGAACGTTCTGGATAATGCATGCCATGTGATGAAACGAAATGAAGGCTCAAGAATCAATGCGATTCCCTTCAAGCCTTCGCCAAACTCAACCGCAACTACCTTTATCAAATTCTGGGTGAAAACAACATCTGAATCGTACCTACACGAATAATGCATCGCGTGGAAAAGTTTTGGGACAGCATGACACCTTAATCGTCCTAAAGGTTCTTTATATGAGCTCCTTCGTTTTCCTGCGGTGGTCCTAACACGGTCAGCCGTCGTGCTCAGACATGTTTGAAAATTTTGCAACTTTCCTTCCAGAGGGTCCGATACCGTCGTACCATCATACTTGAGGTGGGTCATCCTCAATTGCGCCCCCTCCTCGACCGCCAAGCCCCCATCATGGCTGTTTCTATATGTACGCTTCGATTCCAACCTTGGGGGGGGAGGTGGAAGGATTTCTTTAAATATGTTTGAAGAGCTACATCTTTTAGTTTTTTCTATTTCACGCTCTTTTGACGATCACATCTCCCGAATCACGACCCCTTCCCTCAACTTTTACAAATGTGAGCCTCGTTGGGATTTTTCGATAGTCTGCTCAACCCCAAGTACGAAAGTATGAGTACACCTTCGTCCTTTTCGAAATCGCAAGTACGACTCCCCGGGTTCCCTCCCCCCGTATTAGCATAGTTCGAATGGACGGACCGGGTCTTAGTAATAGTCTGAGTGACCCTTCATTCAAATCACGTTTCATGTTCCGTATCCAAAACTGTCGAGCGGGGAGGACATCTAACCAATAGATGGAGAGAAATCTGAATTTTGGTGATTTTTCCACGATCAATAACTTTTCAGGCATCGCAAAAATTGACCTACATAAGCCTTCCTGAGCGCCAATTAAAAACGTGACAATTATTATGCCGGTTTCACATGCGGCCCAAAAAGCAAGTCGTCCCCCTTCGTAAAATCGTTTGTGAACTGCCCAGCAGGTTCTTGACCGGCCCGTTGATTGGTAGCTTACAAGACAAGAAACAAGTCTTCCTTCTGATCACGACGGCACCCGTACAGCGGAATCACCTTCACAAGGATCAGCTATGGTGAGGGAATTTTTTGGGTGCGTAGCGTTTCTCCTCCTGGGGTCAGGTCACCTAAAATTGAGACGCCGTTCATTCGCTCGGAGCAAGCTTAGGACTAAGCCTAGGCCCAATCATAGGCTTGGTCATAGGCTTGAGCATAAAGCAATGTGTAAGCATAAGCCTTAACCTAAGTCTAAACCCAAACTTAACCTTAAGCTTCAATGATCGCGCAACTGTGGTGACCTGACCCCAGGAGGAGAAACGCACGTCTCCCGATTTTTTTCCGCACGATCATAAGATCCCATTTCACAACACCAACCTATTTTTCGCTTCAAATCCCTACTACGGGAGACGAAGGAGGGGGTAACAACATCCAAAGCAGCAGTGAATCTTTAGAAATGCCTTTTAGGTTTCTCAAAAACCCTTCAACAAACTCTGTCACAACAGTCGCGGAGCGAAAGCATCATGCTGTAAAACGCTTTCGAAGATCGGAGGGAACATGTTTGGATAGCTTTTGAAAGCATCTTAATGCGTCAGGCAGGGAGATGTATTGATGTACGCCGTTGAACCATCGCGACAAAACAGATAATGGACTGTGTAAAATGCTGACTTCTTTCTGAATTCTGTCAGTATCGGACATGGCCCACTTTTGAGACTAATTAATCGCACGGCACTTGGAAGCACTTTGTACGTGAATAAATGATTATTTCGCTTGTAAGCCGCAAAATTCTCGCTCGACTTGCCAATTTTTCCCGAGGAAATCGATGGCGTCGATGGTCAGAAGTAGTGAGAGAAGCAGTGAGGAATTCAGCGAATTCACATGTACTTTCGCGAACACGTGTCTGATGACCTTTTTGGGAACGTTTGGGCATGTCGTCAAGAAAAGTAATGATCTTTTTCGTCCAGACAGCTGATAATGAATGCCTCATAGCTTATATCCCTAATCGTAGATGATTCAATTCGTAGTAAGTTGGACAGCCGAGACATCCGACGATGTCACGTGCTACGGCGTTCCGACCGGCAGCGGAAAATTGATTGCAGTGCTTTTGTCAATAGATTTTTCGTAAGCCGCGTCTGTTCACAGGGAAAACATTCCACAGCTGAGTTTATAACGCCCTAGCAACAACAGCTTGCAGGTTCTTGCTGTCCATTTGTCATTAAAATCTCTGAGAGTGCATGTGAAAGCAATACTATAGGTTCAAGGTTTAATTCATTTGAAGACTCTCCCATAGTTAACACAGGCCTTTTTCGTGAAGGTAGGGCAGCATGCAAGCTCACCGGCTGTACCGACACTGCAGTAGGAATTTGCAAAGCAGTGGCGCTAGGGAGCAGTGATGCACTTACCCTCCGGTGCCTGGCCTAAGATCAGTGAAAGTGCAAAGTTTAAGTGCAAAAAGGATGCAAAAAGTATTTTTCTAGAAATTTGGGGGATTTTTTTTTACTTTTCTCGTTGACGGTGACCCGGTTCGAACTTTCTCTCCCTCTTTGAGCCAAACCAGCGCCATTGTAATCGTGTACACGACCTGCCTTTAACAACTTTTAATTTAGTTTTCCTTTTATAGAGCTGAAACACATCAGCAAAATCGAAAAAATAGAGCCAGAAAGCGCTAAGCTTTTGTGATGATAGAATCTTCGTTACCTTGAATTCAACTCAAAAGCCAGGATACAACAAGAGTTACTACCGGCGATGCTAAATCCTTTCATGACAAATTGCATACCCTTGGATTCACTAAATACTATTGGCACGACGCCAGGCTCAGTTTCAAGCCCCAATTGGCCTTTGCTGTCCCCGTCGAAAAAAAAATCAAATATGTGTACGTCATTGGCGCTATAACACCACTTAACCGTAGCCACCCACGCTGAAACTACAACAAAACAGCTGATCCCCACGTGGAATCGAGTCAAGGCGTGGTCAACCATAGCAGGAAATTTCTAATCAAAGCCAACCCGTCCAGTCTCCAAAAAGGGTCGAGTGGAAGAACGGGGGATATACAAGAGGTAATATGAAACAGTGGGACGATATAAATTCTTGAACAGCATGAATGTCTTTTCCGTGGAACTCCAAAACTGATTAGTAATACAAGTAGGGTGGGCACGCCGCATTTTTGAACAGAAATGTATGTAAGTGGGACTGCTGCCCGCTACTATACTGTCACGAGAATCGGGGAATTCGTGAGCCAGGGGGAGTGTAGCCAATCTAGGGGGTGGGGTGAGGGCAGTCACTTGACATGCGTGAAAAGCTGGGCGTGCCCACCCCACTTGTATGCAATGATTTTTCCTCTAACGTGATTCAACGACCACACATAACCCTGGCCCAAAGCTGTGCTCAGAGTGGTTGCACTGACAATGTCCCCAATGCCAAACACCTCTAATGTTTGTCGTTTAAAGTGTGTGCAGATCGTGATGTTCGGCGCATCATCTCAAAATGAGCCCCGCAGTGACGCACGTCACAGACCCACGTGCTGCGAGGTTTCGCCACAAATATTGACTAGCAACCACCTGCCGTTAGACCACACAGTGGGCGTGCAGCAACGGCGGAAAGGTTCCAATCGAGTCACAAGACTTCCGCTGCACCGGAAGCACGGGACCAAAACGAAGCACAATTTTTAGAGCTCTTCTAACGTTACACAATTATTACATGGATTTAATATACGAGACAATATATCTTTATTAAGACGACAAAAACAATTGAAATAATATGGATCACCGATAATTACCGCATACTTATCAACAACTCGTGACTTACTCGTACGCGTTGCTCCCATTTTGGGTACCAAGAAGAAAAATGCTGAGCTGCACAACTCGAAATAGATTTCTCGCTTAACAACTAGCACTTTCGTGGGAATCATGTTAAATCGACTAATAGTCCGAAAAGAACGCGTTGATCTCGAAAATACGAACGAAGGCGGCCAAATAGTACAGGACAGGCTATTGCGCCCACTGTCCATCCTCACACCTAGTGCGCAAGGGCAGAGCCGTCTTATGGGTGGTCTCAACACATTCTGTACCTTTCGGACTATTCTCGATCACAGTAAACATGTCAATAAACGCGTATGTGAGCATAGCAGTATAATAATGACCCGGACGAATGTCATCCCTCAATGGTAATCTCTATAATAATACAATTCGTATGTAAATATATCTATGTACAATATATGAATGCGAGTTTGAGTTCACTTGAAGTCGGTGCAACAAGAAAAACGTCGTCGTGAAAACGAGACCAAAGATCGACATTTGATGCACACGCGCGTGAAAAGATGGATGGGAGTAGGAATGCGAAGAGAACGGATAAAAAAGCAGAAAATGAGAGAGGGGCGTAATAGGCGCAAACGTCGCGCAACGCTACGTACATTCTTCACACACCACACACACAATGCATATGTATCACATAATAAAGCTTTGAAAATAGGAAAACACGACCGTGAGAAGACGTAATCACAGCGATTGGAATAGAGCAAATCTGAAATGGAACAAGTGCACTGACAGACATCATCGAATGATAGAAATAACAAGGCACAAAAGCCAGATTCATATGAGAGGACGAGAACTCGCGAGCAAAACCCTGCAGAAAGTCATCTGAGAGCTCAGCTGAGAGAGGAGCATCTAGGCATACACATATGGCGCGGCTCAATATGGACCAATAGTAAACTCAAAAAAAACTCACATCGATTGGAACGTGTGAACGTGCACAAAGAACTTGCCGAGAGTGGGGAAGACAAGAGCACAAAACTGCAAATTTCAAAGATGAGCTGACACGGATAGGTGGAAGATGAAATGCAGGGGCGTTAGACGCCAAAAATCGGACACAGCACGTGCAGTCAAACACACGTACACACACGCACTAATTTACATCCGTAGTATTTACATTAAAAGCCATCATCCACTATAACTGATCGCTGCGTTCGCGACGGGCTGTCGAAAGAATCAGGATCAACGACGTCACGTGGAACGGCGTGACAAGCTCTACAAGCGCCAAAGCCCTGCTATCCCTTTCGAATCGCGAACGCACTGATCGTTATGGAACCAGGGCAAAGATTCCGACTAGTATACGCGCAGCTATTCGGAATTCCATTAAACAAAAAGCGAAAATAGATCAGTTATAAATAGAAGGGTAAACAGTAACTGGTAATAGAAACAAGTGAAAAGAAAAAGTCTGAGAGCAAAAAAAGTCAAATCACACCTAGCTAGAATTGCAACTGGAATTATCCGACGAATCTTTGTCCTTTGACTTTCGAAAAGCCGACGTGAGCCATTTCACGACACCTTTCTTCTCTTTTTTCTCCACCGGTGCGTCGCCGCCACCGCCGCAGTCACCGCCGCTACTCGCACGTCGGTTCTCGCAGTGACCGTTTTTCGTCACATTCTCGTCGCTGGTCGTCTTTTTCCGAGCTTTTTTCGAGTTCCTTCGAGAGACATCTGATGGCAGCTTGCTGTCCGATCGGCTGAAATGTGACTCATTAGCATGAGTGACAAGTCGTGGAAAATGACTAATCATAAAACATAATGAAACAGCATATAGAAGTGAACAAAAAGTGAAGCTTGCGACCCACCGGGATCAGGCTCTGTATGATGTAGTAATACAGAAAACAAACAACAACGATGTAAGCGGAGAACTAGAATTATGTGGAGAGATAGATAGTGTATCACCTTTCCGTGTGTCGAACGCGATGAGCATGATGGCTGTGACCCATTTCAACTCCTTCTTGAATGGCAGTCAGCGTGGTCTTGCGGTGGATGGACGTTTTTGGGGGACTGCGTGACGACGAGAATGACGACAACGATGCTGAAGCAGTAGCACTACCACCACCAGTACCAGTTACGGTAGTAGCAGTAGCAGCAGCAGCTGCAGTAGCCGGTAAGTTGCCGGTGGATTGTGAACTTCGTGGTTTCACCGGCACAATTCGACCACGTGCACTGCCACTGTTCTGCACCTGATTGAACTGATCAAGACTCTGAGCACGGCTGCGCACGTTCTTGATTCCGGCCGGTAACGGTCGAGTTGGAAACAGCTTCATGTCCTTGGTGATGATCGGCGCCAGCATACCCTCTCCACCGCACAGAATGAGGGGCACCCGACGGCTGCTGCTGCCCCGCACCAGAACGACCGCCTCGCGACCGCACGCTCTCCGTTGGCACGCGGCCAAACCCGCCCTATCTCTTGTGTCCACCACCCACGTTGCTGTCTCGCCACCCCGACTCCCTTCAACCACCTGCTGCCTCCTCGCCGGCCACCCATCCCTCGTGTCCGTCCTGCTGTCCAGGACCCTCCAATCTCTCTGCATGTCGCCTCTCATTCAGCGCTCTCTTCACTCACACCGCTGTTTGCTTCTCTGCGTCTCCCCATCTCTCACTGTTCGCCCGTTTGGCCTACAAAGAACTATCGAACGCGTGTCCTTTGGAAACGAGGTTTCAAAAAAATGCGTGCAACGCTTCGCAAATCATTGAATGCATATGCTGCTTATCGGGAACGAAATTAAAAGCTGTTTAATAGCCATTTGCCGAAGGAATGGTAGGCAACCACAAATGTCAACACTAATACTAGTCGCATTGAGCAGTTTATGGAGGAGCTCAACGATTTCTTGGTTAGTGACTGTTACTGTTGGGTGAGGTGATAGAATCCCAATTGTGAAGCAATACCAATAGGAATGAGCGATTTAATACCAGGCGACCTTGCATCCGACATGCTACTTCTGGGCATTATGCTATACTTTTAACCCTTTGAATATGTACCAGGGGTCTACTTTGTACCACTATACTGAACAATTTTTTTGAGGTTGGTTTTCGTTCGAGTTCGAATCGTGCACCAGAAGAACCTCATAACCTTTGCTCCAGCAGTAATCCGTCACATGCCGAAGCAATTAACCATTACAGTAATTATATAAATCACTACAGCATATGCAAGCGTATATCACCAGTCACTGTGTGTGGCTCTCAAAGGGTTAATTTTCAGACCTTACTCACGTTTAGTAGTTGTTAACTGACTATAGGACAGTAGATTTTAAGCCCGACCAATAAATACTAATTAGCCATCAGCCCAAGAACTCTGGTTGCTAACTAGTATTTATATATCAGGTGCAATTCGAACGAGCGAATTTTGAGTCAGAGAAAGGTGCGAAGTCTCTGTCAATGTTGGCGATAACAATTTTCAGAATTCTAACTGCTTGAATAGCACGGAAATGAGTCAGAGAACTCTGGTGACTAATTAGGATAAGAGAAGGGAACACCTGCAAAAATTGAGCATAGTGAAGCGGGAGGAGCCGGTGGTCCTTGAGGCATCTCTGAAGGGTACGACAAAAGGGTAGGGTAAACAGGGCCAACGGTTGCATTTTGGGTTGGTGAAGCTCAAAAGATTGAACGAGAAATAGTGTTTTGGGTGTTGAAAGGGTCAGGGTCAGCTTTAGGAGAGAAGTGCGGAACATGGAATTGAACTGTTGCAGTTTCTTTAGCCACATACGTCCCCTTGCTCATGCACCCATCCCTTGCAACCACAAATGGGCCATTTTCGAGGAAAAAGTAGGCTGTGTGGACTTGTCTCAAAATCAAGTACTACAGAAACAGCCATGTTGGTGAGAATGGTGATCTAAAGTAGGGAGTTGGGGAAAGGGGGCTTTTGGGGCATCCCCTAAGGCTGATATCGTTAATGGGAACTCGTCGAGACTCCATCTGCGAGGTGGTGGCGGGGGGGGGGGGAAACGTCAGTTTTCGGAATCGGAAACACGATTGACCCTGCTCATAACTCTTCGCAATTCTGGTTCCAAATGGAACGCTGAATTGGTTACTCGGAGGAATGCACCATTGTAAATTAGTTGTCGAAATATCAGCTTATTTAATGGATCAGAGATGGTTTTGAAAACCACCGTTTTTGGATGTCATACGCACTAGCCAGCGAACTGCCCGAGGATTTGCTCCAGTGACTAATCTAGGGTGAACCGCTCTAACATGCGAAACGCTTTAGGTTCTTTGGATTTAATTTAGTTGTTGTTTCTTTAAGCTGCTTACTCATTCAATGATGTACCACCATTGACTACAAAGTAATTCCTTCGTACTGGAGCTTAGCTGCTGTCTTTTTGTAGAATTCCGTGGACTTCCGGTCGAAGAAAGGGGGATGTCGGTTTCGAGATAATGCCACTTAGCGTAAAACTTCGTTCTGAGCAAGAGAGCTGGAAAACAGAGTAGGCGGTCGTCTGTGGCACGTGGTTTCTGCTACTCGTTAATTTTTCGTGACCTTTCGCCGAAAAGCGTGGTCAAACGACCTCGGAGAAAAGCAGAATTTGATTTGCTTTGCTTCCAATTCGAAGGCATCGCCATCAGGCTGTTGACAGTTGTCTTCATCACTGACCCTTCCATTTTTGGGTGTCGGTTCCCAGTGCAAAGCTCCTCTCGTGTTCAGGATATTTGGAAGAGGTTGGGCTTTTTTTAGGCTCTTATCTTTCTTCTTATTTTTTCTAACACTAGGCCACTCATATTATTCCTCTGCTCCTCCTTTTAATCTCATATATTTTCATTGTTT
>MU868923.1:34615-62831 GCA_036418205.1 Ostertagia ostertagi | reverse complement strand
CGTAGAGTCATTTAAAGTAGCTTCTGATAAATATTGGTGTAATGGGTGAGAAACCCTGAAACGTTTTCACATTTCCGCCTGCCATGACCCAAGGGAACGGTCCTGGACCAGGAGAAAGGACACCTCCGCAAAGGGCTAAGGGTGCAGGAGCTCCAGGGTGGATCACCTGTGCAGAAAAGTGGATGGGATGTGGGCAGGTAGTGTGGAATGTAGGACATCCACCGGTCCTTATCAAAAGTACGCTCGAAATGAGTCGTTCACTTATTATCTTATCCGTAGTGTTCGATAGCCCAAAGAACTGCTCTCTAGTACTACGGATAAGATAGCAATGGAGTGGCCCCCCGAACTGGAGTTTCACCTTAAAATGTTACCCAACAGAAAACCGATTGAAAAATTACGCAGCAGCATATGACTGAAGTGATCATGGTAGGTCTCTGAGAGTACGACAGCGATGGAAGATGACATGATGTTCTGAAGTGTGAGGCCCGTGAAGGAGGGTGCGCTCCTGTTTACTGAGTGATTTCTGAATGGAACGCAGGCAAAAAATTTGTCACAGCAGTTTTATAGTCACTTTGATTTCCGATAATAAATATGAACTCATAAAAATGAAAAAAGCAATGATAAAATAAATAAAATAAACTCATTGCTTGACCGTGAGTGTAATCCGCCTGACTATTCCAATATCTTATTTTATGAGAGGTCGAGCTGTAAGGAAATAATTTTGCCATACTGTTTTTGAAGTGTTACTTTTGACACAACAGATTTCTGATTTATCTTCTCATTTTGCAGAAAACTGGAATGATACTGAAGTCCTTTCAGGGCAAAATGTAAGACCTAAAAAAATCAATGAAGTTTTATTACTAATTAATCAGGCTGAAACAAATGAAATGTAATGAGATTCTTGCGAGCATTCGGACGAAATATCCGAAGCTTGCTATCCGCGTGTGGCACATCCTCGACCATTGCACGTGAGGAAAAAACCGGCGTTCGGATTACCAAGGTAAGCGTTTCCGTACTGGTCGACGTTGTAACCACCTCCGTATGGTCTTCCATATGCTGAGGGGGCTTGATAGTTGTAGTTCTGCTGATAGTAACCTGGATATTGCTGGTTGTAGCCATAGGAAGGATACTGGCTGTACCCATAAGAATTCCTGTAAGACGGATATTGGCTGGATCCGTAAGCACCTCTGTAAGAAGGGTACTGGTTGTACCCGTAGGAGCTTCTATATGAAGGATATTGATTGTAGCCGCAAGGACTTCTATAGTAAGCATGATTGTAGACGCAAGGACTCCTATAGGAAGGATATTGATTGTAGCCATAAGAATTCCTGTAGTAGTGATTTTGGCTGTATCCATAGGCATTTCTGTAGTAAGGATTTTGGCCGTACTGATATGGACTCCTGGAGTAGTACGTCCGTTGAGCATAGGGGTTTTGACGATAGTAGGAGCCGTACTGCGAGAATACGATGGCGAAGAAGGCGTAGAAGAGCATAAGGAATAGTAACATATTTGTTAGTGATAGGGATGTCCACTGATGGTCAGGTCGATATAGTTACTGAGCAGAAACTGTCCAAATGGCGATTTGATGGAGTCGATGGGGGTGGTTCAATCGCGGGGATTTGCCGCTTCTCCGTTCAGCGCGTGTTCGCCGCTTTCTCTCTTATGCAATACTATCAAGAGTTCTCTCTCAGCAGCCCTGAAAAGCAAGAATTTCTCACCTCGAAACCCTATTTAGAACCCCTCCCTTCGATAAATGATCTTCGCTTATATCTAATCAGCTTTCACCTCATCACCTTGCGGCTCATGAATTGCATAGAATTGTATGAACAGACCTTGCAGTTCCTGAACAGACTGCCCCGCTTTGAGAATTGAGGTGTTCGTTAGCAGCATTATTTCACTCTGCACACTTTTGAATACTGGCTTATGACACACGGGGAAGCGCCTTCCCACTGGAACGGTGGCCAGGAGAGCAAATTCTAACACACATCCCTCGTCCCATCGCCCCCCGAAGGGAGACCAGCCACACACGTCAACACTGTTCCTGTCAAGCCCGAATGAGCTCGTTATAAACAGTGTATAAATTCAACGTGGACTTTACGATACATACATTAGCTGCCCGTTCAAATGGTTACAGCAATAATCAAACATGCAGTGGTGAAGAAAAATGCGATCAAATTGGCCCAGAACCGGAGAAAGGTCCCTTCTCTGCTTTTGGTTTTCGCTGCAGACGAACCAGTGACTCTTAAAATTTCAGTAAACACCATAATCTGAATGATCACGCGCTACGTAGGAAAAGTAAAAGATTACGCCGCTTATGGTGGTTAGAATGTAGAACGTATCGCCCTTTTTTTAAGATGTGCACGGACCTCAGCTTGTTGACAAAGTAATCTGACGACCAACTTCGTTTCGAAGACGTGGTCGCTCGCTATTACGATTCCCAGGAGGCCATGTTTCGAAGAGGGGCATTGAGAAGCTTCTGATGTTGAGCGTTCTGCTCAGTTGCTGGACAAAAGGTGAATCCTTCTATTCAATAAACCACCGACTTGGTGTGTCGAATTGTATACTCGATATCGGAGAGTTGGGGTAGGCGTGTCACCGGAAGTGACGTGCACTTGATAGAAACTATGTGGATAAGCTGCTTCCAACATACATCGCTGGATATCAGCAAAGCATGCTGGCAACAGCTTATCCACGCAACTTCTATCAAGTGCACGTCACTTCCGTGCGACACGTCTACCCCAACTTCCGGATATCGACTATGTATGTATGTATGTGGTCTGTGTCTGTCCGTCCGCAAAATGAAGTGAGTGATAAGGAAGCTCATGGGATAAACAAACCGCTAACAAATCGGGTAGCTTCACAGGACTTGAGATATCAATGTTTTGTGTAGGATAATTTCGTATAATGTATGGGGGGAAATAATTTAAACCCGTTTCATAAAAAATCGGAAAAATATTAGGTACCGGATATCTTAGTGTCGTTTTTTCACCCACGAGTTTCGGACCACCAATATTTTAATTCAGAATCCGGGGAGTGAAACAGCATATTCATCGAATGACTCATTAGCACTTTCCCATTTACCAGTATGAGTGGAAACCTCGTACGATTAAAGCTAGGAATTTTTTGAGTCGAAAAAGAGGTAGGTCGGTTTTGACATCATCTGACAAATCATCCCTCTCACTTGCTAAAAGTTAGGCCTGGACAAAAGAAAGTACAGTTAGTTAGATAGGGTCTGCACTATATGGTGGAAAGTATAAATACCAGCTCAACTGGACAATTTTTTCCCGGAGTCTTTTTTGCCACATGAGGTCAAAAACGCACCCTTTTTGAGCACACGTGAGTAGCAGATGAGCACATTTATTAGAATTTCTTGGTCAATCAACTTCGTTAGAGCGTTTGTGCATCATCGATCAGTCACTGCTAAGGGTGTCCTACCATTTCAGCACAAGACTGGTGCAGCCCCGTCTCGACTGATTTAACTAGGGCCACCTTTTTGACGACGATTGCGGGCATCACTTCAAAGACTTCACTGTCTTTTGAGAAAACTGTGAAAAACCGATGAGCATTTTAAATGGTAGTATTCCCTCCAACAAATGCAATGTTGGTTTGGTGGGCGGAAGTTGTAGCTCTCAGCAAGAATTTTGAAGCATTTGGTACACACATGCGAATTTGCACACTGGACCCAGGAATTTTCAGAAAAAAGTATAAAAATTGGGGGAAAGTTAAATTGTGAACCAACAATAGGAAAGCAACATATTTCGCAGTATTAATGAGCAAAAAGACTTTCTGAGATATTGATTTTCCATAGTAATCGGCCCCAAAACTTCCTGAACTCAGAAAAGCGACACTAAGATATCCGGTACCTAATTAACATCTAACGAGCACACCTCCGGCCATTCCACATGGTGCTGCAGTGGCAACTGGAGGGCCGTGGAGGGAGGGAGAGGAGGCGAAACACCTATCACCAACAGACCTAAGGGGAAATTAGGTGCTGATATGTCATTCTACCGTCATGTCATGATTATGGCGATGCCCTCTACTATATGAAACTCCTTTTTGTTGCATACGCGTCACCTCCACGAGGTGTTGGTGTCACAGGTGGAAGGGACCACAGCGGAAGGAGTAAAGCTTACGCAGGGAAGGAAGGTCCCGGCGGTTGACGGGGGACTAATCTGGTATAATAAAATGCAATTAAGCGAGCTAGTGAACGGAGAAGAAAAATCTTTTGTCTTATATCAAGACAAATCTGTTACCTGTAACGTATTTTTACCATTCGCTTCTTTTCAGCCAATGTCGCCATCTGTGTTGATCAATCACTTTCATCAATCATGCATTCTACTTCCATTCCTTGATCATTTGAAGGTGTTTACGAATCCATACGAGAGAAATGATAGTCACTTTCGGCTTGTTCAAGTTTCGAGTTAAATATTAGCTTCAGACAGGGCGCACGGCAGACGGCTCCACTTGTCGCTACACCTCCTTGTGAGGGCTTTACAGACATGAATGAGATCATTATCAGGGCAAAGGATCGAATCCTTCCTGAAATTTTTACCTTTCCCTGTGGAAGAAGGGTAAGTCGAAGAAAGATTTCACGATGAAAAGTGGAAAGACACCTTTCTGGAAAAGGCGGCAGGCTCGCCAAAAAAGGATGATTCGCTGCAAAGGGTGGGCCCGCAGCTGTCGAGCAGAGCCCTGCCCGCGGCGCTATCGACTCTCCACGCCCACCAAGCGGCTGAGATATACTAGAAGCGGTGGATATTCATGCTTATACCGTTTAGACATATTTTACACATCGTTATAAAAGGGCACTTACGATTTTTAAATCTTATAGAGAATCTTCTCTATGATCTTGATCTTTGACTTAGTACAATAATATGTTCATTTAGTAAAATCATTTGACTTTCAGCTTATAGAAATCTTGATGACTCATTTGTAACATGTAGAAAGCTTATCTGGTGGCTGATCGAGGATTATTGTTGTAATACAACATAGTATTCCATTGAGCTCGGCCCGCCCACTTTAGCCGTATAAAAGGGCCGCAGCTCTTCGCTGTTCAGTTTTTATCCTGTTCGTCCACATCGTCTCTAGCGGTTGCTGTTCTTCAATAAATCTCAAGAAGACCCGCGTGGCAAAGCACAAGGAGGAGGAAGAAAATCTTATATGGTGCATCGGAAGCCGAGCAGGATCGAACCCGGGACAATCTGAGGAAGATGACTACGAACCTTTCAAGCCGTCAAGGACTGCTCACGCGAGCCTGCAACCGGCTCAAGGACACGTTGAAAGCTCAAGACGACCTCATCGCAAATGCAGCTGACATAAGGGATGCCGACCAAGAACAGAGGCTTCTACAGGATCATCAGTGGCAGATACAACGAACCATACAGCTCATCGAGACGGACATGGAAGCGGTGGACAAGGCACTGGAAAACTATTCCATCGCTGCGGACAATCTGAATCCAGATACGCCAATGTCCTCCAATAAATCTCAAGAAGACCCGCGTGGCAAAGTAGAAGGAGGAGGAAGAAAATCCTACACTTTTTATATTTTATTATTTTTTATATAAAGTTTAATGTTTGGTTTTTGCACTTTCACCTTTTCTCTTTTTCTTTTTCGACGTGCTGTCTTATCAATCAGATTGTGATGTTTACAAACATTTTCAAGAGTCACTTGTAGGCCGCAGCGGAAATCAATGAGCAGAAAGGGGGCCATTTCCCGGTTCCAACCGTTTTTACCGGGTTTTCTTTACCACTGTGCCTTTGACCATCGCTTTAGTCACCTTCATCCCATATATATAGTTGGAAGGTCCACGGTTGAATTTACACACTGTCTACATATAGCAAATCCTCGAAGAATTTTTGTTTGGCCAAAAAGTGCAAATTTCATTTTAATAAATTTGAATTGCATTTCGTATGTTTCAAAATAGTCTCCTTTCATGCTGTCTGCGGTGAGGTGGTGAGCAGAACGACTCCTGACGACGGCAGCCGAGCTGCTGCCAGTTGCGCATCTTTTTGCGATGAAACGGAATCGGCTACACCCTGAAATGATTCAGCTGGTGTTGATTCACTAAAAGGAAGCGGAAGATAACGAGGAAGTGTATCGGGAAAGCAATATGCACCACACGAAACAGTTACTTGGCTGCCAAGGAAGCGAGATGTGGCGCTTTCACGACGAAAGGTGCGCTGGTTGCTGAGCAGGACTTCGAAAGCACTCCGCCCCAAAAGCGATCCGCCCACTAGTTTAGTTGGTGATTTGGACGAGCTGCGTTGCCAGCAGCGGCACAACTGGAGCAACTCGATTGGAGCGTGGTTTGGCATGGTACCACCAAACGCAATTGCGGTGAACTCGTTCATACGTTCTTTCTGAGCTTTCACCTGTTCATGAGTGAAAACCATTGGCCAAAAAGGGCGTCCCTTCTTGCATCCTCTTAACGGATTTTTCTACTTTGTCGCCACTGTTGTGCCATTCAGCACCCCCACAACTCTTCTAACCCAAAAACTATCGTAATCGCTGCCTTCAAAGGGAAGGCACTATAGCAAAATGCGAGGCGTCCTCTAGAGTTAAACCTATGAGGGACAGGACCTTTGGAGGGAATGAAAAGTGCTCGAACTCAATGAAGTCTCCCCCCCCCGAGGCTTGGCCGCTAATTTACAGATCACAAGACTTAAAGTTGACACGGTTCAAAAGGCGTCAGAGTAGCAATGCCCCTTGTCTTGGGGTAGTGCCAAAGAGAATATCAGGATATTTCCGATAACTCGATGCTCATTCTCCGGGGATAGAGGGAGTTGTGAGCAAAGACTACCTACCGTGACTGACTCATTAGCACTAAAGATAAATGTGATCTTGTGATCGGCAGGAATACCGAAAATCCCTCCAAGTACTTCAGCGAGTTTGGCTGAAATTCGGAATGTTAATGAAGTAATTGCAATTAGTGCGCTGCAAAGTTCACGTGTTACCGTATGTTGTATAAGGCCGTATCCAGAGCACTGCTCTCTGCTTGTTGTACTCAAAGACTACTCGACGATTGTCCGCATAGTCGTTCAAAGCACTTTCGGCAGTACTGCGGTCAGTATCGGTAGCCTTAACTATCAAGTTCAGATAATGCACTCTAATATTCTAGACCTTTATGCTGGCCAACTCTCGTAAACCGCCTTTATGCACTTGATCTGTAATATATTCAATCATTAGAGCAAATCGCACAGTCATTACTGCATTGTACAGAGGGAGTCTTTCGGGGTGTGGAGCGTTTGTGCAGAGCGGTTCATTGCATGTTATTAGAACTTGGAGAGAGGACTACAAAGCTGAGATCTAATTTCGTGGGACGGCTCTTTGAAGGCCAAAACATAAAAAAGGATAAAGCATTTGCCGTTGATCAATCCCTTTTTGGGATGCGGCACGCATTCTACTTCCATTTGTACATTCGTAGTGGCGTTTGAATGCGATGTGGCCTATACAATGACTTGCGGGGGCCAGCCGATGTACAAGTCAGTGTTTTTATCCTCCCAGACAAGTCTGGTACCAATTAACCGACCCCGGAGGGATGGAAGGCTTGGTTGGCCCGGGCGACTCACGACCCAGGATTTGATCCCGGACCGCTCGCGTGGTAAGCGTGCCACTTGCCACTACACCACTTCCGCCCTTGGAGGAGGTAGGTCCAAGTTTCGCTCTCACAATAGGCATCGTCACCAACAGTAAGTGTTGTCATTACCAGAAACATCAGTAACCTTACGGTACTGAAGTTGTAAAATCAAGCTATTCCGAGCGAAATTTTCTTGGTCCTTTCTGGTCTTCATTGGTCGCTCAACAAAAAATGAACCTCAAATTGAAGTTCTTGTCGAACCCCTACAGTATGCAAAATATCGCTTTGAAAATGTGTTCTACACCCTCAAAAGCCTCCCTTGTTAGTCTAAGGAACAGCAGCCTTCCCGAACTAGCGCTTGATCATCTGGGAAAGGTGCTCAAACACATGGAACAATTCCCTGAACTTGGTTGTTTCTTGATTTTCTGTCAAACAGTGCTCGCTTGAAGTACCCTCTGCTTCCGATAACCGGGTGAGCGTCGAATGCAGACCACATACCAACAGTGACTTTACAAAATGCAGAGGTATTCCGTCAATGAATGATAGCCGACTGCATTTGTATTCTGTCACCTGCCACTAATGAATACCAATATCATTTACCAACCTATCAGCTATCGCTGACTGAAATCGGAAAACAGAGAGTGCAATAAAACTACAATTTTGTAAACTAATTTTTCAATAATTTCAAGGAGTCTACTACTCAGAAATGTTCAACCGCTGGGCACTTTCCAGCAAGGGGTTTGAATTTGCTGAAGTGGGCTTCGTATTTTATAGCTTCATCCTCTGGTGAGTCGACGGCTCACACACCTCCCCAAAAAAAAAAGAGAAGAGCGTCCTGTGCAGAGACATACACCACAAGTGACGACGGCCTCCAAGTAAATCTGGTTACTAGTGGTTCATAGCATAGCTGATTTTTGGTAAATGATAGTTGTAATTAGTGACAACTGACGAATACAACTGCAACAGGCTAATCATTTCATTGGCAGAAAACATTTACATTTTGTGGAGGCCGTCGTCACTTGTGGTGTATACGATCTGCACCCGACGTTCTTTTCGTTTTTTGAAAGAAAGTATACATATGTGTGCATCCAATGAGTCAGCTTATGAAGCTCCTAAGGAAAACGTATGAAGAACCTCTGGACGGACTGGTTTCGATTTGTTAGTTACTATTTTTTGGCCACCATCCGCCTCGGAAAAGTTTCACAATGAGGCTGAGCTATGAGCAAAATACTTTGCCCCAGCTCGGAATCGAAGTGACATTTCTCGTTTTCCGAGCAGCTGTGCTACCGATAACACATGATTCCATTCCGCAATTATTTCACGTAATCCGTAATACTCGTATGTGGTGGCACATCTGCCCGGGAAGTGTGACATATACACTGCGACGCATAATTATAGTTCCACCTACAAATTTCCCAAAAACTTGAATCTGGAGATGTTTTTGAAAAAGGCTCTACAGACAAATTGTGACACATATAAACGCGAATCTGAATATTAACACGGAAATCCAGTTTTTTTTATCCTCATTTTTTCGAAAATACCCGCTTTGCCTATGACGCAAAATCATAGTTCCACCTCATGTTTCTCCGCTGCATTTTGCTTTTACCCAATCAAATTTTGAAATTATTACCCATTCAAGTTCCTTAGCTTATAGCAAAGGCAAAACCGCTGTCAACTTCCGTAAAAGGAAAATCCTAGCAAAAGAGACGCAGGAATTGTCGAAGTGTCAGCTCACGCTGGAATTTGTCGGGGTGACTTCATAACGAACAAATTTCTCAAGGATGCTACAGGATATGATTACTGGGAGGAACCCTGATTACTATCCGACCGAGATAAGCGCCGTATCGTGAGAAAATAATACGACTTTATCCAGCCGGGTACGGAAATCAAAACTTCTTCAAAAGTTAGTGTCTCAATGGAAGCAGTTTCACGTGTTTTACAACACGCTCGTGACAGTCCATGTCTGGAAGATAAGAAATACGCTTTTTGTGAAAAGAAATCAGAGAGAAAAACGAGCCATTTTTCTTGAAAGTTTCGCCAAGTCGAGTGAAGCGGTGGACATTCTTTCATTTGTGATTTTTGATTTGCGTCTTTCTTTCTCTTAACGTTTTTCTTTCTCAGATCGGTTTTCTACTTCGTAGCACACATGTATGGAGAAGAAAATGATCAGGAGTATGGTCAGAGGTTCCAAAATATCACAGATAAAAAAGTGTCCTCACTTTGCTCTACTTAGCAAAACTTTTTGAGAAAAATGGCTCGTTTTCTCTCTCTGATTTCTTTTCACAAAAAGCGTATTTCTTATCCTTCCAGACATGGACTGTCACGAGCGTGTTGTAAAACACGTGAAACTGCTTCCATTGAGACACTAACTTTTGAAGAAGTTTTGATTTCCGTACTCGCTGTATAAAGTTGTATTATTTTCTCACGATATAGCACTTATCTCGTCGGAAAGTAATCAGGGTTCCTCGAAGTTCATATCCCGTAGCATCCTTGAGAAATTTGTTTGGTGGATGGGTCACCGCCGACAAAGATGACGTAAGCAAACCAGCCCTTTTGGCGCTTCGGCTGGGACCGTGTGCTGAATGTTGGGGAGGGGATGGAGTCCTCCGACGGTAGACGGACCACTTCAACTCGGTCCTTGGAACCGCCACAATTTGGTGCTTACCTCAGAACTAAGCCTTAAAGAGAGGACGGGTCCGTCCCCTCTCCAAGGCTTAGTCCTGGGGTGAGCAAACCAGCCTTCTGGCGGAGCTGCTGGACCAGCTGCACCACTTGCGTCAGTACTCTCCTATCGTACCAACCGAGTTGAAGTAAACCGTCGACCGTTGGGGACCCCATCCCCTCCCCAACATTCAGCATACGGTCCCAGCCGAAACGCCAAAAGGGCTGGTTTGCTTACCTCGACAAATATCAGCGTAAGCTGACGCTTCAACAAGTTCTGCGCCTCTTTTGCTAGGATTTTTCTTCCGCGGGAGTCTGACAGCGGTTTTGCCCCTCTCCTATAACCTAAGGATTTTGAATGGGTGAAAATTTCAAAATTTGATTGGGTAAAAGCAAAGCGGAGAAACATGAGGTGGAACTACGATTTTGCGTCATAGGCAGAGCGGGTTTTTTTTCGAAAAAATGAGGAAAAAATTGTTGCTTTCTCAAACTGGATTTCCGTGTTAATATTCAGATTCGCGTTTATATGTGTCACAATTTATCTGTAGAGCCTTTTCAAAACATCCCAGATTCAAGTTTTTGGGAAATTTGTAGGTGGAACTATAATTATGCGTCGCAGTGTAGCTTCAATTTCCACCTAGGGCTAGGTGCCTTGCTCATAAACCAGCATCTTGCGTCATGGAAGAACTTGCAGGTTAATGCGCTCTCAGAATTGAGTCACGAATGAGGTTGCATTTCATGATCTCTGTGTTTATCAAAGTCATCAGTCATACAATGTAGAGATCACTGTTTCAAGACGAGACCGTGAGCTTGACCAGGAGTGAGTCCATTGGGTGGATTCAGCTGTTCATAGAAACTCGAGTTGACATCATTCTGAGAACTGCCACCGTTATCAACCAGTAGACGTTGGATGGCTTTCCTGCAGATTCCAAAAATTCCTTTCTAAGTAAAATTCATTCATTAGAAAAATGAAGGAAAACCATTTCCGATGGCTGGGGGAGGCCAATCCAGAGCGAACTTCTGAAGAGCTTGCAGTACTCCTTTGAGTGTCCTACAAAGCTGCAATCAACTCGGTGCATGTGACCGATGAAGAAAATAAAATGAACCGAATAAATGCTATACGCTCTGTACAAGGTCGAAAACGAAAAAATTTAGCGGTTGTTTGTTGTCTACAAAGCACTGAGAACTGACTAGACCATAGAGCTATGAGTGATGAGAGGTGAGAAGTGGGAAGTAGCACGTTAGCACCAAAGACAACAGCACTTTCACCTGTCCTGGTGCCACAGACAATAATGGCTGAGTTGAAGGTAACGACTCTAGAGGAGGTCTCACTACGAAAAGTTCGTGCATTTCTTCCCTGTCTAACACTCAGCATCACAACCTGTGGAGCCGAACTGAACGGGACTTTGTGCCATATGATTTGCGTCTCTGTTTCCGATTTTTCTCAGAGAATGGGAAGTATGCACTACGAGAGCGTAAAGTGTCTTCAGCGTTAGGACCAGGACATGCGCCAGATTGCGGGCTGGCTGTTAGCAATAACTTCGAAATGGCAAGAATGAAAGAGATCAGCGAACAGAAAAATTCTGAGCTGAATCATTCAAAATGATTCAATATTATCTGTAACACGAAGTTGTAAGTGTATCAGATTTACTAACTATTCAAACAGTTTCAAGTGTGGTTCAAGTACCTCCAAACAGAGAAAAATGACTATGTTCAACAAATGAACCTTCAACATACGGCGAAATCTAAGAAGGTGCACATCTCTTCTTAACAAGCATGGCACTGAAAAGGAATCCGGCATTGACGAGCAGGTAATCTATTTGGAAGCCGTTTTTACTAGAAGAAACTGTCCCTGTAGGGTGCCTGAAAACTCTATCCCAATGAAAATGGGGAACTCTCCACAGCTTCTGAAATGTGTGTACAGCAGCAGTCGAAATCAATCACAACTTCATGGATGGAGGATTTAAGATGAAGTATGCTAGCTCAGTTGGTCTTCTAAAAACCAATGATATAAGAACAAAGTTTTCATTCCATTCAACAGATCATTTAAAGACAAGTCCATGTAGAAGATGTACCACTCCACATTGAGGCAGATGGTACGATGAACTGCATGTGAAGAGAAGGGAATCGACTCAGAAAAAAAACTAGGCCTCTAAGGGACTAAGGCGCAGCGCTCTTGCAGCGGCGAACACGACCGTGGCGGCCTAGCAGGGTCACGTCAGTGGTGACCGCCGCACTCGTGGAGAGGCGTCTCTATCAGTTTGTCTTTGTAATTCGTTATCAATAAAAACACGATTTTCGCCGGTGTGACTGCGTGCTTCTGAGTAAGCTCGCCCAAACGACTCTGCCTTGGTGCTGGCTCAACGAAATGCAGATCATTGGTAGAATGGATTTTATTTAATTGTCACATGGCGAACTCTATTTTCATTTCCGAAACAATTTGTTGTAATATTCGCCACTGGAGTGAAAGTTTCACTTAGTTCTCTTCACGAATGCTCATATTTTCTTCAAGCGTATTTTATTGGAAAGGGATTAGAAGTGGTGGTGAAGTCACATACTATTCGTTCCATGATAAATGATCATAGATGGAAAACTATGATTAGACGGGCAAAATGAAGTAGAAGCGAGTCAAGAATGCGCTCACCGTATCACACCGCGCCAATTTGCTAATTGCTTCTGGTGGTAGTGCCACACATTTAGCGTGTACTGCAATTGTAAGAATTTACTAGTTTGTTCGACCTTCTCATGCCTGACATATTCTTGATTACATTTCTGTTTTAATTCTTATTGTTGCTTCTTATGCCAGTCATATTAAATTGGGTTTGTTGGGCAGTTTTTGTTTAAATTCAAACTTCTGTGAACCAAACTAGTTTCATTGCGAATGTTTGAAAATGTCGGTATGTTGAAGAATGCATCTAGATCTCTAGCCGAAAGATTACAGAAGGGCAAATGCGCAACAGGACAATTTAACTACAATACGAAAAGGAGAGTCTTATAAGGGGCGCAGTAAGCAAGATCAGTGCTGTGTTTACCCCAGTCTCTGCTACTGATCGGCACTGAGCTATTGGCTCAGTCGCATCGGCAAAGAAGATGGAGCCTTGAAGGTTAACCTCATCCTGAGCCTCCACTCACTTTCGATGAGGACCTTGCGTAATGAATTGGAAGTGCGTCCGTACCCTATACCCAGGCTTTGTAGCAAGTACTTGGCCACAGCCGATGCTCTACCACACGGCATCTGAGTGGAAGGATGAAGTCTCGATGGAAACCGCATGCACGATCGTTCATGTACGTGCAGCCAGCGTGACCATCACGGAAAGACTTCTGCCATCGCATGGACAGGACTTTCCTTAGTCGATTACCACTGGAGGTCAGTCATGAGTTCACTACGACAACAAAACGCGCACTCTGATGGCCATGGAAAGACGTTCAGCCTTCTCCTAAAGTCAGGTCATCAGCTGCGCAATCATTGAAACCTAAGGTTAGGCCTGGGTCTAGACTCACCTTAGACTTGTGTTTACACATTGACTTGTGCTTAAGCCTATGATGGTTGGGCCTGGGCCTAATCTTAAGCTTTCCTCGATCACTCAGTTTGACCTGCACCGAGGAGGAAAACTACAACGCGTGAAACAGAGCATGGCTGCAGCAATGCGTCTCATGCCGCGCCGTGTTAGACCATTCAAACCTCTTTCTCGAAATGATCGCCCAACTTTATGTTACAAAATATTGAGTTGTCCCATGATTCCCATCCCGTTTTCGTTCAAATTCAAATTTCTGCAAGTCAAATAGGTGTCCCCGATGCACCGTCGCTCATCGTCTGAATGGAAACGGCTGCAGCAGAATTCCTTGATAGAACCCGCATGCACCGACCGACCGTGATAGAAGCACATCTGACCATCTGCGAAAGTCTTCTCTTGCTGCCGCATAGGCGGACTTTCCCTATCGGTCACCAGTGGAGATGAGTCATGAGTCCACTGCGACAACAACACGCGGCACGTCTGATGGCTACCTCGCAGCCAGGAACTCACCAGCTCAACCAAAGCCCAAACTCCATGTTCGTAGGATATTGTTCTCGATTTGTGAGATGAACTGGGTATCTCGCTTTCATAACCGCCATAGCGCTGGGAATTGTCACCATGCTACGCTTTCGACATGTTCGACAATTTCGTGCCTCGTTGAGCCCACTTATCACATCAGTAGCTACAGAGAGCATATGAATAGTTCTAACTACGTTTTACTCACATTTTTCTCCTTCAGGTAAACAGCCATGGCAAAATACATGGGCGCACTTGAGTTTTGTCAAATCGCTTACTAACTCCATGTGTCCGCAGATTCCGTCGCACAGCTGCATCTCAGGCATAACGTCGCTAACCTAGAGAGAATTTTTCATAGCTTCACTGTGAACTTGAGCTCGTATTCGCTTCATAGCTAGCCCACTGGTACTTGTAGTCTACGATGACAGAATTCGGGCCTGATGGCTCAAAAAGGTATGCGGGGTATGCTGCTACAACTGTTCGGGCCGACAAATAATAACAGTCGAGTCTGTTATATCTGTTATCAGGTCATTAACAAAACATGAAAAAAAAGAAACGTAACGCACTACATATATCTATAGAACCTTAGCTCAGAGAAATATAGTCACTGTGGTGGTACAGATTCTCACGTGTGGTCCACTGAATTCAACTGCAGGTCACATTTTAGGCGCCATTTTCTAGGTCTTGATGATGCTACTGCGGTTTAATCGGGATATTTGATCAGGTCAACTACTAGATAAGTTCCACTAGATTGTCATAGTATTTGGTTCAACTTCTGCAATAAAACTTCTCCAATTGGCTCCAATTCAGCTATCATTAGGAAGCAGTGATAGTTCTTGTCATATTTAACGCCATAGCAAGACGACGGGCATTGGGACTAAGCTTGAATGCAGAACTTACGATAAAAAGTTGGCTCATTGGAAATAAGGTTAGGGGTGGTCAGTGGAGCAGGAATGAAGAAGAAACCATCAGAAACCCGAGAAATGGGACCCTTCCTTGCCCGTTGATTTGCGCATTGATGCGACTCTCATCGCTGTGCCCTCTTCAACACTACGCTCTCTCTGCTATCTAATCACTCGCCACGTATAGACCTGCGGCGAGTGATTAGATAGTCGGTGGGCGTACCCCGCCAACCGCGCCAAGAGTGAGCCATGCTAGATCGCCGAGGTCAAATCTTTCGCTGCCAATTGCGCGTCGGTCAGCACCCTCAGGAGGTCCGCCTGTCTCCCAACTATGCAATTTTCCTTTCTTTGACCTTCGTTCCTCTAATACGTAATTCCCTCGTTTCAAGGGATTACGATAAAGTGTGTCTGCAAGGATGGGAGTACATGCACCAGTGAAAGCAATATTCATGGGTACATGAAAGTGAGGTGTAGCCTTTTCGAGACCAAAGGGCGCTAGTTCAGCGCCATCGAGCGGCCTTTCCTTTCTGAGCTCTGTCTACGTCGCCTGCACCCGTTCATCAGCGTGTTGCTAGCATTGTTCTCACTTTTCAGAGATGGGATACATATTCCATTTCGAGCGCATGAACTTTAAAAACGTGAATGATGAAGATTAAAGCGAACCCTTCGAGCAATGGACATTGGGAAGGAAAATTGGGAGCCTTACTACTGTAAAGAACGCTAGCCAGAATCACCCCGAAGACGCTCTGTTCGATAACAAAATGGCACGCGAGGGGAATTGTGTTGTGGCATGCTCAGGTTCTCATTTGTCTCACTTCTCGACCTCCTCGCACACTCAGAAACATCCTCACGCCAAGGAGGATCTGTGACGATAGGTGTCACGAGCGGCACTGCCGATACTGCACATGGAGATCCGGGAATTCAAAAAACGGATTAATTAAACGATGCTTCAGGTGTGCAAATGCTATGGCACTGTTTATAGTTCGATTTAGAAAACGTGGGAAAAATATGTGAAAGAGAGTGGTAGATTCGTAAAGATTCGTCTGGACGAGCGCAGAAAGGCGCAGACCATTCACGCGACCTACCCACGCAGCAGTTTTTTTGGCACCGTACGTTGAGGCATGCGAATGAGAACGCTACGCTCTCAAGAGAGTGTTCTAATTTGAATACATTGTATAAACAAGAGCTCGAAAGCAAAAAGAAGAGCTTCGTGACCTTTTGTGGCTTCTCACGTGAGCAGTGAGCCCCTCTGCTTCTGGATTCTGGGTTTGATGTTCCATTTCCATTCTCGAGCCAACCCTATCGGTCTCCGCATTCGTCTCCCTTCTCTGGTATGTATCGATGCATCGTGTTTTTTGGCATATACTTGTTTTTTTAATTATTGTAGTGCCAATTTATCTCCGCACGCTATCGCGCACATGACACAGTAGGCTTTGTGGAAACTTGATACCCTGTGGAGCGTTAGATCCCAAAAGAATGGAACAAAAGTTGCACCGCGAAATGCCGTAGTTGGCATTTCCATAGCCTCTCCTTTTGCTGAAACTCACCGTAAGATACGCGCGATATTGGTGTATTCGGGAGGTTTCCGCCGATTTTGACCCTTAAATCAAAAGCGCATGCCAGCTCAAACAAAACATTTTCGATTGAAATAGGAACCATTACACTTCCCACATCTTTGCCCTTTAGAAGAAGGTTTAATAGTCCTGGATATTGAAAATGGTGAAGCTCTGTAGGCGATGGTCACTTCACCATCACGATGGGTTCGAAGTTTGACCCCTTCGAAAAGACTATCCAGATGTCTGTAAAGATTACAGTTGATAGGCAGAGGCCTACTGTGCAACATTTTTGCAGCACAGTTTTTTACCCCTTGTCGACTTCTTCGGAGCTTCTTTGGGCACCTGTATATTTGGGAACCCATCTCAGTCACGCCTAAATAAGAAAACGCCTGTTCAGCAGTCCCAATAAGATTTGTATAACTGTGTTCGGTATCGCTTTCACCCTGATCTTCTTCTAAGCTTCTATTATCAATTCCTACTACAGTGCGTTTCAAAAGTATAAAGCCACCCTTGAATGAAGCTGTTCCAAGTTAGAATGAAGGTTCCGTGATTTGATGAATAGTTTATCGAATTCAGCACGCTCTGAAACTATAGTAAACTTTGTTGTACAAACCACTATAAGCTAGAAACGGTTCCATAAGAAAATTTGAAAAACTCCCCTGTTTCAAAAGTATAAAGCCACCCCGGGCGAGTAGGCAACAGCGGTAAAAATTTTGTTCCTGTTAACTCATTTGGAGTTCTTTGGCCATAATTAGCACAAACACATTACGTCTTCAATATATCTCGTGGATCTACGTTTTCTTTGGAAGAGCAAGTTCGTGCGAGGACGTTACATCGAGCTGCCCATTCAAATCGCTCCATTGCTGCTCAACTTGGACGTTCTCAAAGCTGTATCGACATTTCTTTTGAGGAATCCAGCTTATCATGAAAGGAAAGATCCCTGAAAGGTCACGTGTTCTGCTTGAGTATTATATCCGCCATATTAAACGATCCCTTTCCAATTCTACTGCGACCATCAGTCAGATCCGATACGAGCTCTCCCTTTTTGCTTCGAAAAGTTCCATCTGGAGGGTCGCTAACTCTGCTCCAAATATCGTGCGACAATCCATGATGAAGACTCCACGTCCGGAACAGCATCACAAAGCACCTCGTCTCGAACTCGCCCGGAGGAACATGCGAACGAGTTGGGGTTCGGTAGGTGATTCTACGGGGGTAGGGAGGCACTTTCATCATGACGTTTAGTTAATGGCTTGTAGTGTTCAGTTCATTTTCTGTGGTTGAAAGAACTTCAACTTAGACGGGCCGGATGGTCATCACAGATTCTGGAGAGATTTTAGCAAAGATCCGCTGGTATTTAGCAGGAGAGACTTCGGGTGGTGGCGCATAGATGGTCTGAGCTGCATTCTACAGCGATGCTGTGCTCCCTCTGTCTTTCGTCTCGTGTCAAATGGACCCCAGTGAGAATCAGGATGCTTTTCTTAATGATCTTCTCTCGTTTCTGTGTGGAAGTCGTCGGCAAAACTTCATCTTTATGCACGATTACGCCACCATCCATCGCAGCCGGTCCACTCAACACCGGGTTTACGTCAACAAAATCAGTGTACTGGAATGGCCTGCTAGCAGCCTAGATCCAAATCCAATAAAAAACACCTGGGGTATCATTGTCCGACAGATATACGCGTATGGAAAGCAGTACAGTAACGTGGGAGACCTCAGACAGCCATCGAGACGTTTTCCTACCACCTGAATCCCGCTATACTTCTGAAGCTCACGGATAGTATGCCAAATGGTCTATTAAATCTCACTTCTAAAAAAGGAAGTCACGCTAGTTACTAATATTTACGATGTTCACTTTTTCTCTGGAAAAATAGAGTTATGTTGCAAGTGGCTTTATACTTTTGAAACAGGGGATATTTGGAAATCTTCTTATAATAAACAACCTGCTATGCCGTGATCCAGCTCTCGTTGCGCTTCCCCGAACATCAACCCGCCCGAGCAACTAATGTCGTTTTCCAAAACGCCTGACCAGTCAATTGAACGTTCTATGGCCCAGCCATGGGATACCCTCACCTTAAATGCGCGAGAAGGTTAGTGTTTCGTGGATGGAGTGGCTTTAAAACTTTGTTGAAACGCACGGTGATATATAAGCGCATGTCTGTTCTGTTTGTTGTGTGTCGCTGCGTTGGCAACGAATTCATGCACGCGGTGGGGGCTCAGCAGCGGTCAGGAGGCTGTTTTGGGAGTATGAGCCTTAGGGGGGGGGGGGGTGGGACCGGTGGGAAGAGTATCCCGTGGTCAGAAAGGTGATAGCGACTGTGGAGGGAAGGATAAGAGGCGTTGAAACATTATTTCACGCAGAAGCTGAGGTAGTGGAGGCTTCTCAGCGTTGTGAGGGGTGATTTTGGGATATGAGTTCAGGGGGTCGGCGGGGAAATACTTGGGTGGGTCCCCCCCCCTGGTCGGAAAGGGGATAACGGACTGATAAGGGGTGATAAGAGGTGCTGAAACGCAATTTCATGAAGTCATAGCGCGCCGTCGCGCATGGGCTTTCAGGAGCACGATTTTGAGGATTATGATTTTACAGGTACGGTGGGACGGGAACTACATGGTGGGGGGGTCAAAAAGTGATAACGACTGATGAGGACTGATAGTATCGATATGCGTACGAACGTAGAGAGCACTTGAAATAGAAAATAGAGAGCAGATTGTAGATAATGCCTTTCATTTCAATATCATTTCATCAGCGTTGTAATTGTAAACTCAAACACCTTTCGACCGCTACACCTTCTAGAGTTCTTGAGGATGAATGGGATGCTCGAATAAATATGATAATGAATACTGGGCTCCTTCGTAGATATTCGACGCATTATGGTTGTTTACATTCATTCACTTTGGCTGGTTGCAGTCACTGCGCTTACAAAACAGTTTGTGAGGATACAGCGATGGCAGCCTCATGCACGACATGACACTTCAACCCGACAGCAGCCTTAATTGGAGCCCCGCTCACACCTAAAGTCTCCCGTCGGATTGTCAATTCTATCAATGCGCGCGGTAGCGCGCGGAGCTAAACTGGTACAATATAAATCACAACTGCATCCTTTGTGTCCTAGCGCCTCTAGAAAGGTCTTAAGTGTGTTGTGGCGGTATATTTGGTTCGCAAATCGCTCTAATCCCTCACCAATAAGTGCCGTTCCCAGCCCCCCTGTGTATCATTCTTTTAATCTTCATTTCGCCTCAGCGCTCCATGTGCTGTGCTTAGTGGCTGCTTGCTTTTCTGCACTGGTGCCCGGGCGACAGACCGGATGCACACACACCGCAGACATGCACTACCGCCGAATTAGATGCCCCAAGTACAGTTTAGCGCCGCACGCAAAACGTGCGCGGCGGATTCAGAATGCGTGGGGCTTTGTGGAAACTGTGTGGACAACTTGCAGAATATTAGGTCACGTGACTGAGAAACTAACGGTAAATAATTCGGAAGATATGTCACACAATGTTTGAATTTTGCCCAGTTTCGCTCGTGCAGTAGCATGCGGAATGGAAATTGTACTTATCATAACTTTACCCTCCCCCCCCGTCTCAAAACAGTGATAGCATTGCATATCGGGAGCTCGGGGCGATGTGTGAGGCGGGGGTTCATAGAATTTGCCTCAATTGAAGCAATCGGTGGTGCGTGAAGTGAACAGGGGGGGCCCCCCCCCCCCGATTGTTTTTTTTATAACCCAATCACATCCGAGGTCATTTACAATGCAGCTATGATTGTGAGTAATTGGATGAAGATGATTTTCTTCGTTATTTAGTTCCTAAGGTTCCAGATAGTTGTGTGGAACATGTTCTTTTAATTCCTGTTTGCTTCTTTAGTATTATATAAGTTTTTTTTGGTTATAGGATTGGAACTTATTCCTGTGCTTTAGGAACATCTCTGTTTGTGAGTGTATCTTATATGTTTGCTCACTTTCAGTTTGTTTCGCTATTTTTTATTCTGCTTTACATGTTTTGTCTTTTTCATTGTCTCTTTTTTTCATCATTTGGACATCGTCAGCCCGGGGGGGAGGGCCCTCCCCCATGGATGCAACCTATTAAGACTATTGTGTCACCTCTACATTCAACCCTCCAAATGAGCGCTTGACAGTGACAGACAAGTTTCGAGGAGAGAACTGCATTCAGACGCTCTTGCCATTACTTGTCATTCATTCGTTTTGTCATTTTCATTTGTCATTCGCTATCAGGTCATACGGCTCGCAATCAGAGTCCCGTCCCACCACCCTCCAGGCAACGTGTAGGAGCTAATATTTACTGTCACCACGAAGGCTACAACGAAATCAGCGGTACTCAAAATCCTAACTTCTTTATCAACCGTTATCGGTTGTTATCGCTTTTGATCACCCACTATCCGTGTTCCCGTCCCATCCCCTATACCACATGTGACAGCCAAGGTTCCAATGTCACCGCGAAAGCCGCAACGAAACTGGTAGTATCCACACATTTACGCGCTTGTCAGTGGTGTGGATCGTGTGTTGTGCCAGATTTGCGTTGCGAGGGCAGCAGGCGTGGCGGCTGGGTGGGGGGGTCAGCGGCGTGTGTGGGGGGCGCATAGTGGCATGGTGTGTTGGCGGAGGTGGTCTATGCGGTCGGGGTGGGTGAGGGAGTAGAGTGAACACTTCGGGGGGGGGCGTGTTACAGGTTCTGACAGTGTTACGGAGCGTGTCTGGGGTGGTGGGATGAATGTGCTGTTCTGGGGTCTAGAGAGTAAGCAGACTTTCGCGGTGGGGGGCACCTGGGGCGGTGCGTGTGTTCACCGGTCTCGGGCCCGGCCGGGGGTGGAGTGGGAGGTAGTCGTGGGGCGTAGGGGAAGTTGGGTGGAGGGGCGGTGGTGGGGTCTCACAAGCGGGGGGTGAGAGTGAGTGGTGTCGGTTGTCGAGACGAGAGCGCGACAGCAGGAGGACAGCGAGGAGCGGGACGAAGAGACACAGCCACGACGGGCAGACGAGACCACACGCGAGCAGCGGAGGCGCCAGGCGCAGCGGGAGGGGGCGAGGCGGAACCGCAGCCAGGGCACGAGCGACGGGGTGACAAGCGGAGGCGGAGCGCGCTGGGCGGACGGACAGACGGAGGAGCGGCAGGGACGAAGCACGGCCAGCGACACACACACACGAGCAGCGAGCGACACGAGGGCGCAGAGCGAGCAGCAGAGGAGGCGACAAGCGAGAGCGACAGACGGGAAGCGACACACACCACAGGGTGCAGGCACATGGGTGCGCAGACACCGGAGGGCAGGGCGAGTGCGGCGAGGGCGCGAGAGCATCATGCGGAGCAGCGACGCGACGAGCAGCGAGACGAGGCGAACGCGCAAGACCGGTGGGCGGAGAGGTGTAGTGTGATGAGTGGGTTTATGTGTGGGATGAGGAAGTGCGCATGTGCATTGTTACGCATTCGAAGCCGACCAAGAGAATGGTGGGGCCAAGCGAGCCGGTTGGGGCGGTGAGAGGTAGACTTATTTCGCAGAGACCGTGAGAAGTTGAGCGTACTTATTCGACAAATCGTAAATTTTATACATACACCATCATCCATTTTTAAACATATAATGCTTAGCGAGGCGCAATGTGGCTTGGGGGGCCACCTCGCAACATCGCGTCAAAATCACGGAAACGCTCCGTTTTAGGACTAAGCTTTTGAAGAGGAGAGGAACTCCGGTGTACGGAAGCAATTTTCGTATTCTCCGGAGTTCGTCCCTGCTGTTTAGGCTTAGTCCTAGATGACTTTTCTCAGAGTGCCCCCCGAGCCACATTGCGCCGCTTAGCAAGAACACCGTTTCACTATAGTCTAGAAATGTTTGGTGTGGCTTCAAATACAGTCCGGGTTTCGCCGCCTGAAGATGCGGCGGCCACCGCACTAGGTGGAAGTCGCGTAGATACGGTGTTTCCAACATGCTCTACTGATTTCCAACGAAGAATGTTGGACGTAGCTTGTACCATACCTGTACTGTACGCGAGTTCCGTCAAGTCAACCCACCAACCCCTTGAGCAAGACCCTATATAATAAATGGCAAAGCATTCGCTTTTTACACCCTCCAGAAACGTTCAGCGATTATAATGTACAATGGTAAAGAAGATTGATGAAAGGTAGCCATATTGAAGACCTTACTTCGTCGACAGTTTTCATCGAAGATGTGGAGGCAGCGTTGCAGCTTTTGGAAGGTCTCGTACGGGAAAAAGTGCACTGCATCCATGGCGAGAAGCTGGAATAATCAGGATAACTTTGCGTAAACAAAACAAAGGAGTACTCACCTCGACTCCGGTGTTGTGCCCTTCATAGCTCCATATATCTCCGGAAAATAAAAAAGAACTGTGCCCCAGTACTGCTGCGGTGGAATGATACATAAGCCAAATTTTCATGCATGTGACCACGATATGGAATCTTCTTTACCGTTATCCATATCATAGAGCGGTGGCTGTATTGAAATTTCGTTGTTTTCTATTCATGAAGAGTAGAGCAGAGTATCACTACGCAGTTCATATGAATGTTTAAAAAAAACGGAAGAGGATTGACCAACCATCTTCAAAATGCCAACGACGACAGTGCGCGGCGTGGATTCCACAGAGCATACTATCTGAGACAGTTCTCAAGCCATAGCTGATCATCAGGATGTAAAGCACTGTTGGTTGGGGGTGAAACGGTAGTGGTTGATCACGCTTTTCGCAAAAAGAACGCAACAAGAGAAGTCCGGATGCCAAGGTCAGTGTTCTAGTGCATTGATGCTCTTGATCGTGCGTGAGTTGTTGGGTTAAAGCTGTAAAAAAGGAGAGCTAAAGTCACTGTAGAGGCTCATTATACACTGCTCCTGCATAATTATACAGCCACCTATAAATTTTGCAAAAACTCTTCTCTCAAGATGTATTCGAAGAAGCTCTATATGGAAAAGGTTGTAGGTATAAATGCTATTTTGCACACCAGCACAAAGTTCCAGCTTTGAAATTTGAAGAAGTTTTTCTGCAATTTTTCGAAAAGCCGCTCTGACCTATTCCGCATAATTATAAAGCCACCCCATACTTTCTCGTTGCCTTTCTTTTCTGCTCGACCAAACTTTTTTTTATTGTAATCAGCACTTTTTTTAAGTGCAATCAAGAGGAAAGTCGTAGAGTGCACGAATTCTGGGCCGAGTTTGCTTTGGAGTGAACAATTTCTTTGAACACAGTGCAGAATATGGAGGAAGAACGAGCCTTGAAGATCTTCATCGTTTTTGAATTCAGATAAACGCCGCCTCATGAGGAAGTCAAATGACTTCATCAGGCTTAATTCTCCGACAGGTACAGTCGATATCCGAAAGTTGGGGTAGGCGTGTCACCGGAAGTGACGTGCACTTGATAGAAGTTGCGTGGATAAGCTGTTGCCAGCATGCTTTGCTGATATCCAGCGATGTACAGTCGATATCTCGAAGTCTGATTGGGCGTGTCACCGGAAATGACGTGGCAGCCACCGCACTTGATAGATGTTGTGTGGATAAAATACTCCGCCAGATATCAGCAAAGCGTGTTGGAAGCAGCTTATCCGCGCAACTTCTATCAAGTGCGGTGGCTGCCACGTCATTTCCGGTGACACGCCCAATCAGACTTCGAGATCTCTGCTCAATGTTGGAAGCAACTTATCCTAGCTTCTATCAAGTGCACGTCACTTCCCGTGTCACACCCACCCCAACTCTCGGATGTCATGTATATGTTTCTGCTAGGCATGTGTTGCAGAACTGCAGGTTTACCGACGAGCGTGGAAGCATTGTTTATGACAACAAGACATTTCAGAAAGCGAGTCAGCTCCGTCAAGAAGTGAAGCCGAGCTGACTGGAGTGAGGTCGGTTTTTTACCCGTCATTTTTTCCGGTACGCCTGTCTGTCTTTTGAAGTTTTTATTTTTTATTATTATGACACGCTTTGTGACAAGGAAAAGTTATTAAGAGTTGAAAATCTTTCCAGAAAAGCAGACAAGGAATAACGTCCAACTTCACTTCATATTCTTCACTATGCTCAGAGAAATTGTTCACTCCAGAGCAAACTCGGTCCAAAATTCGTGCAGTGTGACTATTTCTGAACCCTTTCACGATTTTTGCTACCATTTGCCTTCATGTGAATTCTGATCTTTTTTTCTTTCTTGATTCTTTCTTGATTTCACCTTGAGAAGTGTTGATTGCAATAAAAAAAAGTTTGGTCGAGCAGAAAAGAAAAGCAAGAAGAAAGTATGGGGTGGCTTGTATAATTATGCGGAATAGGTCAGAGCGGCTTTTTCGAAAAATTGCAGAAAAACTTCTTCAAATTTCAAAGCTGGAACTTGTGCTGGTGTGCAAAATTAGCATTTATACCTACAAACTTTTCCTATTTGGATACTTCTTCGAATACATGGAAGGAGAGTTTTGGTTGGATGTTTAGAAATGTGGAGCAATGTATTGTAGCCTTGTTAGATTGGAGAGTATTGCCTCCATGATCGGTTATAGGGAAGATAAAATGGCCTGACGACGACTGAATTAGTGGCACCAGGGAGATAGAAGATATTTGCGCCCTACCTCAAGCTGCGAAAATACAACCCTTGATCGCATTCGTTGATTTTGCTCGTTTTGATAAACCGTCTTTTGTACTACTTGTCCCACAACTACAATTACAGTCGATATCCGAAAGTTGGGGTAGGCGTGTCACCGGAAGTGACGTGCACTTGATAGAAGTTGCGTGGATAAGCTGTTGCCAGCATGCTTTGCTGATATCCAGCGATGCATGTTGGAAGATGTCAGAATGTGATGGTCTGTGACGATGCAGCTGCCGTATCTAGTTCAACCCCCAGGTCGTTCATTTTTGCATTTTGGATGGCGCTTCATGATATTGCCAAGTAGCATCTCTTCATTATATAAACCACAATCTTGGTGTGTCGGTTTGTTTGTGTGTATGTATACAGTCGATATCCGAAAGT
Organism: Ostertagia ostertagi; assembly: GCA_036418205.1. Lineage (NCBI taxonomy): Eukaryota > Metazoa > Nematoda > Chromadorea > Rhabditida > Trichostrongylidae > Ostertagia > Ostertagia ostertagi. The sequence continues at coordinate 37,156 of MU868923.1, read as the reverse complement.
TGGGGTAGGCGTGTCACCGGAAGTGACGTGCACTTGATAGAAGTTGCGTGGATAAGCTGTTGCCAGCATGCTTTGCTGATATCCAGCGATGTATGTTGGAAGCAGCTTATCCACATAGCTTCTATCAAGTGCACGTCACTTCCGGTGACACGCCTACCCCAACTTTCGGATATCGAGTATATGTGTGTGTCTGTGCGTGTGTTTTGTGTGTCACGAAATTCATAGCGCACCAACCAGCAGTCATCAGGAGCTAAGATACGATATAGGGGCGGGTCGGGAACATATTTGGTGGGGCAAAGAAGGTGACAGCAGCCAATTCTATAAGAGGCGTCAGAATGCAAGTGTCATCATTCTAATTGCGCATATCCCAGCAGCATTGAGACGCTGTCTCTGAGAAATGATGCAGAGGGTCGGAAGGGAACATATCGACGGAGAACAGTGGGTGATAGCAGCTGATAAGAGGTGATATGAACGAGTAGCTCAAGGGCGGAGGTGTCGCTGAAGTTCTTATCTGGATGCGTGATGAGGAAACATTCATTTCATTCGCGATGTCGTCGTCAGTATCGAAATCCATTCGACCGCTAACCTCTCCAACTTCAAAGATGGTCGCTGTTCGTAGAAACATGATGTGCTGTTGGGTGTTTCTATTTCATTATCATCGCCAGCAGAAGTCATTCAACCGCTAAACCTTTTCCAACATCCAAAGCATGATAGGTTTTTACGCTAGGGGCTGGTAGTAAGCATTCCATGTTATCTAAGTTAGGTTATAGTTCGCGACTCGGGAGATTAGGATAGTAGGCGATAGGATATTAGGATAGTAGTAGAGTAGGAGATTGCGCTGACAAGATTGGATACGTATCGATTGAAATCGCTGGAGAGTAGTAGATTGGGCGACTTCAAGCGAATAGATCAATACATATCTAATCTTGTCAGCGCACTATCCTAATCTACTACTATCCTAATCTCCTACTCTACTACTATCCTACTATCGTAATATCGCAATCTACTACTCTCCGGCGATTTCAATCGATACGTATCTAATCTTGTCAGCGCAATCTCCTACTCTACTACTATCCTAACTACTATCCTAATCTCCCCGTCAATACATATGTTTTTCATTGTCGCGTACTATCCTAATCTCCGGAGTCGCGAACTATGAACGCAGCCTTATCCAAAGCTTACGGCTGCTAGACCATGTTACTTACCTAAAAATGATGGATATTTATGGGCATTGACGAGCTACGGGGAATGACTGCTTCATCACTAGCACTGAAGTGATTCTTCATTAATAGTCGGCCAAATCCATTAAAAGCATGCATGCTGCCTAAAGAGGAGCTCGGCTATGCTCACTACCATGAAGCTCAGCCTCATATGTGCGCGCTAGAGCGGAGCACCCTGGTTTGGTAAGTATATAAAAGACGCAAACGCGTTCCGAAGCCAGTTCCCTTCTGGGAGTGGCTCGTGGAGAGTAGCGAATCTGATCCTAGTCGATCGGCCGCTGGCTTCTACGCCTACGCGTCCATCGAAAGCGAACCCATCATTAAATTCTTTAATTCCACAACAGACGGCCTATCATCCTCCGAGCTATCAAAAAAACCAACACCACCAGAGGGGCAAGCCTTCAACCACATTGTCCGAAAGGGGTCTAAGGGAGAGGGGTTTCGAACGAATGCGGGAAGGAAGGCGCCTATTCGGCAAATGAAATTTTGAAAATAGACTAGGTCTTCCAGCTGTATTGACCTGTTGCTTACATGTATTCTGCTACCGAAATCCACAAGCGATGTAAAAATCGATCTTTTCTTGGCTCGAGGCCCTACATTCATTCCGGTATTAGAACTTCGCATTCAGCCATTTATCATTTCTCCCAATGCATAAGCAGAAGTCTGTGAAAAAATTTATCATATTTCATAATGTACAGGCAATGATATTGAGCGGCTCCGATTCATTTGTTCGCATAGACGCTCTTCCATATTTCTGCAAGACAGACCGAGCTGTGAAATCGGTAGAAGACCGTCAGAGGAGAAAAGCTGCGTACAAGAAATACCCATGACCGCTCTCCATAGAAATCTGAAGAAAATGGATAATGCAGTGCTTTCAACTCCACAGAGTGAGAGAAATGTGTTTGAATCCTCACCAATAATATTCTCAGAAAGAGCTGGCTTTTGACCTTGCAGAAGGTTCATCATAAATAAAGACAGATTGACCGCTAAGAGAAACGTGATGGCTTGTTTTCCAGGCTGACTTCGTTTATTGGACGTCCCGGCTTTCACCTTGGTTGCAAGATAGATCACGAATGTCTGCGTACCAACCTGAAAAGCTCAATGCAATCCTTCCAACAATAGATGTTTAGTCAATACTGATTGAAGAAAGGTTTAAAAACGCTACAAAGGAAGTGATGATGTCAAGTCGTAATTTTCACCTGGATAAGCCTCAGTATGTGCACGACAAAAAGAAGAAAAGCGAGTGGCTGCCATTGACCTTCTCCTGTCAAGCCAACGAGCCCTGCTACAGAGTACATGAGCTCACCGACCAGCCCAAGCC
>MU868923.1:16181-29761 GCA_036418205.1 Ostertagia ostertagi | reverse complement strand
GCCGAGAACCATACTTACCTGATCTCTTTCTCCATTGCCCCTTCTTCCAACAGTACATATCTTATCCATGTCCACAGATTGGCAGCTATGAGGTGCATGGTACCAAAGCGTGCTATTGGATGATGCCCAGTGATAGATAGCTGGAAATTAGTTTAGTCTCATCGTGTATGGAGGTGCATGTAGGTGCGCTGGAGGTGCAGTTATGATTGCATTCACAGTTTTTGTACGATCCTACATAGGCCAGGTGCCATGTTATCCTCCCTGAAGGGTTTAGGGACGAAAATCCCTTTAAATTTTCTCTGTCTTCCCAACTGGGATTGTCCTGATAAAGGGCCTACATTTAATGTATGTATGTAGGTTAAAGTAAACATGCACTGAAAATGAAGAAACTATATCGTTCAAAACAAATAAATTTAAAGGAAACTTTGGATCACCTAGCTTCGGGGAAGGATAGCATACGGCCCCAGTACCAAATTTTCATAAAACTGTTTATTGCCAGATTTACGTAGCATGTGAAACTACACCGCCTCTTATGATGACATATTAGCCCAAAAGTTGGTGAAAATCGTATACATTTATTGAATACTACCCACATTAATTCGTACATAATACTTCGCACTGATACACAATTCCAGCAGATTAACACCAAAAATTTTCTCTCCATTCTTTTTTTTCAAAAAAAAACCTTCTTTTCCTTCGTCTCAAAATGATATACCACTGCGTTTCCCCCGCTGCATTTCATTTGCGCTCGGAGAAACTCCTTGATAAGTACCAATTCTTTCGTTTTAGATTATCTCAAAAAGAATTCTGTAAATGCTGATTTATTCATTGCAAAATGGAACACCTACGACACATTACCATCTCCGCAAATTCTATAGGCTTGACAGTGTATGGTCCTATTGTGTAAGTTGATATACTTGCGTCAGGCTCCTAATTACTGCCAACTCGTGCGCCTACGTAGACACTGTGCCAACGTTATGGTCTGATCACTACTCCTTACCTACTCGAAAGATCGTGAACGGCACCTTCGGGTCGCGTATGTATGCGCACGCAGGAAATTTTTCTCAGGGGGCTTGTTGACAAAAAACAGCATTTTCCGCGATGGAAACCAAATTCAGAGAACTCGTCCGGCCACTCCTCTTTCCGAACCCCTGCTAGTTTGAGAGAGGGGGCTCCCGTCTATCATAGCTTTCCTTTATTACTTTTTTCATTCTCATCCAATGCTTCTACGGAAAGGTCTTCGAAGGGATAGCCAGATACAAATAAGACTGACCTTTGAATTACAGAAAATGAAGTGCATCTGTATGAAAATGAATACGATAGCGCATACATCGAGAGTGGTTGTGAACGCGGAGCAGCTTGAGTCGACAACGCACAGAAAAACCAGAAAGGAGTAGTAAATTACCCCAATGACACCGAATACTGTAAACAAAGAGATTTTCCTGAAACACATCGATGAAATCACTTCCAAATTGTCGCTTACCGACGCAGCCGAATCTGAGGAAAAGACTCCCAGTCGAGGTTCCGGAATGTGTTACTTTCCTTGTTGTAATTACAGTAGAGCACAGTGAGGATTCTTTCGATTCAGGTTTTTTCAAGAAACTCTGCAAAACACTGTCTGCACGGTATTTGTGAATCACTCAGCTGTCGTTTTCAAGCCTGACTACTTAAAGGAAGCGATTACGATAAGGAATTTTCGCATCGGGGGAGAACCTGCGCCACACGGAGCAATTACTTGGCTGCCAAGGAAGCGATGTGTGGCCCTCCCACGGCGAAAGGTGCTGTGGTTGCTGAGCAGGACCCGCGTGACGCCCCGCCCCCAGTGACGTGACGCCCACTAGTTTTGTTGATGATCTGGATGGACTGTTTGCTGTTGGCTTTTCATTTTGGATGATCATTTCCCTTCTAGCGGCTGTATCTTCCAACTTGCCCACGTATTGCCTTATCAATCAAAACACTATGCTTGTTGGCATGATGGCGGCTATCGGGGTTAACACGTCCGAACAACGTCGTTCTTTACCGTCGCTCATCCATGGTCGAAAATGAAAGGGCAATCAAAGGGGTACTATTTTGCTTATTTTTGACGGATTTCTTTGCTTTTTTCGCCATTGGCGTACTATTGAGACCCCCACGTCCCCTCTAAACCCCTGTGAGATCTATCGTAATCGCTTCCTTTGAGCTTGTTCTCAATCAGTCGCTGGTAAAGAAAAAATATTATGAATTCAGTCAGAACATGTAAAGAAGTGACTAGTGACATTGTTTGCACACACATGGCCTTCTTGTGTGAAATAGAAAATCGAACCTTTTCCATACTCAAACTGGTTTTCATACGTTGATTATTTCTTGTCGGCAGGCTGCATTAAACCTGTGTGGAAGGATAAAATTGTCTAACAAGAATTTCCATTGGCTGATAATCGGAATGGATAAAAGGGAGTTGTTTGTTTTTGCATCACATGCTAATATGGATAATTTTTTCTGCCACATGTAATCAATCTATGGAACACTTGACCCAGAACTTTTACAGAAAATAATATTTTACGGAAGTCAATCAAACTGCATGAGATACCAATACTGTATTGAATTACAATACTGTATTAAGTTTCTATTATCGCATGGAACACGATATCAGGCTGCTTGTTGTTATCTGTGGAAAAACCAGAAGGGACACGGCGACGTAGTCGTGTTTTGAGATGGTTATGACTCAGAGGATGAGTGATACAGAATACATCTTTTCAAATCTTGAAAAACCCATGGAGTAGCTCAGCACTGGTTTCTCAACACATTATAAGCACCCTTGCTAATAACAGCGAGATTCCTTTCCAGTAGCGTCAATTTTGTCAAGTTTGTTGAAGTACACAATCTCACTCGCCAATTTCGCTCCTCTCTTGTTCCACCAAACGGAAGTGTCTATGAGATAGGTTTCGCATTTTCTTTCTGCTGAATAGGGAACTGCAATTCTAACGACATGTCCACTACTTTCCCGGAAAAATGCAAAACACACCACGCTCTTTAAAACGCTTCTTCTCTGTAGTTCTTTGCAAATTCGATGTTATCTGGAAAGCCAATTGGTGAGACCGATCAGTTTGTAAACGCATGGGATATTAATATGATGCACGACTGGCTGGGCGGAGCCACACCAAGAGCGTGCGGAGCTTGCACGACTACCGCAGATGAGCATTTCTTCTTGGACCAGAAAAGCTCCAGTGATCGGAGAAAATGGGTAAATCTGTACACGTGGTGAATAGGGAGGCCCACTTGCGGTGAGCTGAGCTTCGGTTGAAAGTGCATATTTCTTCATGACTTGGTTATAATGAAGTAGAGGCTGAATAATTTGACGCGCAAGGGCTATACACAAAGTTTCCAAAGCACTAAACAGATCTAAGAAGAGGCCCACCTATTAATGGGCTTAGCAATCTTTCAGACGGAGTTTTTACAAACATTCGCATTCGATTCTGAAAATCCCCAGAGAGGATATTTTATAATCCGCTTCCACACTCCGAACATCGGGAAAGAATCAGCAGTGTATGGAGAATAGGAGAGGAGATGAACTACTTCCTAAGCTAAATTCTAGAGTTTTGATAGCCACGTCCATATAGTCAAGCATGCTGCGTTATATGCTCATAGCGTGCGGAACCAAAATCAAACATGGTACCTCAAGTGCACATCGGCTGAGCACTGCACATAGAGCTAACTTTGGTCTAAACAGCTACATAAGTAGTCAGGTTTTTCATAGTTAAGGTTTACCAGTGCAAGTATCCACGTAACTCCAGGTTTACTGTGGTGTATAATCACATTCGGAAGTACCGCCTCACCCTTAACTGGTTTCCCAGCGCCTTCCTGGTGAGGAATGTCAACTTTGAAATTAGTGTGCTGAGTTCCTGTGATGATCTCATATTGTCGGGAATGTTTCATGTTTCTGCTGTTTATCGGCCCAGAGTAGGCAGTTAAAGAGAGCTTCAGAATAATTTCCTTCTCATTTCAGCGCAACTGTTCAAAACCGTCTTTTCCTCACAAGCCACGTTGCAGTGGAATAGCTCTCCTCGGTTGCTTTTTGAATACCATGAACAAATTGTGAAACCGACATAATTGGAATCGAGGATATCAAGAATTCATTGTGAGCGTTAATATCTGAAATCGTCATTTTCAAAGCATTGAAACTTAGCAAATTGTACTCTCACCAGCGTAGACAGAAAAGCCCTTCAAGCAATAAACGATTTCATTTTGTCGTTTGCTTCATCATTAATGTAGATGTTCATTAATTCTGCTGCACATGCGAAAGTAAAAAAAAGAGAAACTAAAGAAAGTAGAGAAAAAGAGAGATTACTTCGAAAGTAAAATAATCCGAATAAAACAAAAATTACCTGCAACATATTCATTGTCCAGTACCATCGAGGATCGAGAAGCAATACTACGTACATGTAAATGAAGAACATGATCGAAGTGCCGTACATGTACATTCCAAATATCTAAAAAGGGATGAGACGTCATCTAGTCCGGTCTTTTCAAAGAACTTACATAGATCTTGGGCTGATAATTACTGATAAATCCGGTAACAGTAAAAGCAACATTATAGATACAATGCTTTTTTTATATGATATACAACTCGGAATTAGTAACTAAAGAAGGGGAATCGTTCCGTAAAATATTGCGCTGATTAAAGTGATATTCTTCGATGCTAAACCCTACCGTAGCGTTTGTTTTTCCTACGAATTACACGTACCTGGAAAGTGAAAACTTCTGTTGACAAAAGACAGTTTCACCTAAAATGACGTCAAGATATAATTCCCTATAATAGAGAACGGAAAGGGCTCTGTGATGGAACCAGTTCCAAATGAGAAATACTTGAGTAGAGATTGAACATGTCTCTACTCCATACGGCCAATACGTTGGGAACTACTGTTTTGATGAAATGTTTCTATGTGTGCTCAGTTAATGCTTGAAAGAGGACCTAACAGTGGTACGTTTGCGCCCACACACCCGCCCCAAACTGACTACACGAGCTATGCTTGTGAGAGAGCTACGCTATGTTGCAAAACCATACGACATCCCCCAAATTCCAGCTTTCTAGAGTTGCGAGAAACTGAGCGCAAAAATGGCCTATGCCAAACATTCGGCGCATAAAGCAACCTACGCAAGAGAATCTCCAAGCAGCTTTATCAACTCTCAGAAATCTTTCAGTTTATTCCGCAGCTCAGCCCACTCTCACTACACAGTGCTCTTAATCATTATACCCCTGGGTTTACCTTCAGTTATCCATTTGCCTCTATCCCGAAATTTTCAATCTCTTCAAGTAGCATTGCATGATGACCGCTGAAACAAATCAGGCCAAGTTTGATACATGTCCATTTGCCAACATGTACGAAACACACTTCAGCTAAATGGACCTTCACCCACGGTGGGTCAGACGCCGAATTGCGGTGCCGATGATGGAAAATTCCTGATATGTGCTTCCGATTTTAGGCGCTAGAGTTCCACGATATGAGCTAATCTGAGCAGATGTGGGTTAACGGAAACAGCAGCACACCACATAGCACATCGTGGTTATTCCATCATTCGCGGGTTTCTTTTGAAGTGGTTTGATGACAGCAGTTGCTGGCTCTGAGTCATTTCAAACGAAACCCGCGCGCACGGGATTGCTGTCCACAGCAAGAAAGGCCTTCAAAGAACCGACTATGAATTTGCAGCTTTAGCTGCGGCAACATTGGGCCGATTTAAAGGCGAATCGAGCACGTAGTTCCTGATTAGAAATAGCGGTTGAAATGGGTTGGCAGTCCTATGCCTAAACTCAAATCTGCGGCAACTCATTTTCTCATTTGATTCTTTTCATGTTGTTCACTTCTTCTTATCTTCCTCTACGGATATCAACGCAGGGACGCACCGTTTTCGGATTCATGGAGTACTGATGATCAAAAAAATTGTAACCGGCCTCCGTAGCACCCAAATTTGAATGCTATCCTTGATGCTTAGTGATTTTAAATATGTTGAACTGTTCTCAGAAATCGTCTTGGTGATTTGCGCGCTTCCCTTTTCCTCTCAGTAAAAATTTAAAGCCCTTACATATCCGCATAAATAGGCCTTAGATATTCATTTTTTTCCTTCATAGACATGCTTATGGATAACCAGTTTTGCTCCGCCCGCTATCGCGCGCATCACACGGCAGGCTTTAGTGAAACTGAAAGACCCATGGAATATCAGCATGAGGTACTCCATTAACCACCTCACTATTGAATGTGTTAGACCTTTCCCAGTTTCGCTGAAGTCCATCGAGAATACGCGTGATAACGTCTGGAGCTGAACTGGCATCTCACAACTGTAAACATCCAGCATTCTTCTTGAATTCAGATAATTTAGCGGTGAATCTTTTGCTGTCAGTTTCAAAAGGAGAATGAAATATGCCTATTTACATAAGTGAGGAGCTAAGGCTTATCATTTATTTACATTCACCATTATTTAGAACCCCGAAAGGATTAGCGGTTTAATGAGTTTGGGCTTTTCTTGATAGGAATGAAAGTTATCATTTGCTGAAGACTTGATTGAGTTTGCAATAGACTGCTATTAAGTAAGCTGGTCATACAATGATACAATGTGCACGTACCACTACAAATAGAATTTGTAAGTAGGGACGCTCTAGCGCCAGCGCAAGCTAGGTAACGGAATCGACGACTTCTGCGTTCTGACGCACCTTATCAACCTTTATCAGTTGCAATCACTTTCAATCACCCACAAATATCTCCGTCCCACCCCACATGACACTTGCGAGTATGGTTGCTCTGGTGTCAATGCGAGGCTGGTAACGGAATCGACGACTTTTGCGTTCTGACGCCCCTTATCAGCCCTTATCAGTTGTAACCACTTTCAATCACCCACCAACAATGTCCCCGTCCCACCCCACATAACACCTGTGAGCATGGTTGCTCTGGTGTCAATGCGAGCCTGGTAACGGAATCGGCGACTTTTGCGTTCTGACGCCCCTTATCAAGCCATTAATCGTTTCAATCCCTTCAATACCATCTAATTTCTCGGTCCATGCCACATAACACTTGTAAGTAGGGACGCTCCGGTGTCAACGCAAGCTGCGTAACGGAATCGACGACTTTTGCGTTCTGACGCGCCTTATCAGTCCTTATCAGTGTGTAACCACTTTCTATCACCCATAAACAATGTCCCCGTTCCCATACCACATAACACTTGTAAGTAGAGACGCTCTAGTGTCCACATAACACTCGTAAGTAAGGGGCGTTTAGTATCAGGAGCAAGCTGGGTAACGGAATTCGGACGGCTTGGTGCGCGCTGACTGCGCCTTTTTTCGAGTCCTTGTCAGGTGTGTTGTTTTAACGAATTGCTATCACCATCATAACAATGTCCCGTCCCTATCCCATAACCTGGAGTTAGGTTGCTTTGGTGTTCAATCGACGAAGGCGCTAGCCGGCCGTAACGGGAATCGACGACTTTTGCGTTCTGACGCCCTTATCAGCCCTTATCAGTTTAATCACTTCAATCACCAACAATGTCCCCGTCCCACCCCACATAACACTTGTAAGTATGGTTGCTCTGGTGTCAACGCGAGCTGGGTAACGGAATCGACGACTTTTGCGTTCTGACGCCCCTTATCAGCCCTTATCAGTTGTAACCTTTCTCAATAACCCGTCAACAATGTCCCCGTCCCATCCCACATAACACTTGTAAGTAGGGACGCTCTAGTGTCAGCGCAAGCTGGGTAACGGAAATCGACGACTTTTGCGCTCTGACGCGCCTTATCAGTCCTTATCAGGTGTAACCACTTTCTATCACCCATCAACAATGTCCCCGTCCCATCCCACATAACACTTGTAAGTAGGGACGCTCTGGTGTCAGCGCAAGCTGGGTAACGGAATCGACGACTTTTGCGTTCTGACGCCCCTTATCAGCCCTTATCAGTTGCTATCGCTTCCATTCATGTACCACCATTGTCCCGGGACCACCCCACATAACACTTGTAAGTATAGACGCTCTAGTACCAATATGAACGACAAAACGAAATTGGCGATGCTCGCTTTCTAGCCCCTCTTATCAGCTATTATCAGTCGTTATCAGTTCCTATCACGTACCACTTGAGTCCCCATCCCACCCCCTATAACATATGTAAGAACCATGGCGCTATCGTTTGCTGTGACCCGAGCTACGAATTTCGTGACAAACACACACACACACACAGACCTACACACACACACAGACATACTTAGCGAATTATATATAGTAGGATGTCTTTCAGATTTCCTCTCATGTTCGTCTATTGATGTAATCACTTTTATTTCACCAGTTTTGCTTCGCCCGCTATCGCGCGCATCACACGGCAGGCTTTAGCGAAACTGGAGGACCCATGGAATATCAGCATGAGGTACTCCATTAACCACCTCACTATTGAATGTGTTAGACCTTTCCAGTTTCGCTGAAGTCCATCGAGAATACGCGTGATAACGTCTGGAGCTGAACTGGTATTTATCTCGCAACTGTAAACATCCAGCATTCTTCGTGAATTCGGACAATTTAGCGGTGAATAGGATTGCTGTCAGTCTCAAAATGAAAATGAAATATGCCTATTTACATAAGTGAGGAGCTAAGGCTTATCATTTATTTACATTCACCATTATTTAGAACCCCGAAAGGATTAGCGGTTCAATGAGTTTGGGCTTTCTTGATATTGCATTAGAAATGAAACTTATCATTTGCTGAAGACTTGATTGAGTTTATGCAATCGACTGCTATAAGTAAGCTGGTCATACAATGATACAATGTGCACGTACCACTACAAATAGAATTTGTAAGTAGGGACGCTCTAGTATCTACGCAAGCTGCGTAACGGATGGCTTCAGCCCTTATGACTTTCAATCCCTTTCAATCACCCGACAATGATGTCCCCGTCCCACCCCTCCATAACACTTGTAAGTATGGTTGCTCTGGTGTCAACGCGAGCTGGGTAACGGAATCGACGACTTTTGCGTTCTGACGCCCCTTATCAGCCCTTATCAGTTTCAATCCCTTCAATGCACCACCAACAATGTCCCCGTCCCATCCCACATAACACTTGGAGTATGGTTGCTCTGGTGTCAACGCGAGCTGGGTAACGGAATCGACGACTTTTGCGTTCTGACGCCCCTTATCAGCCCTTATCAGTTCAATCCCTTTCTATCACCCATCAACAATGTCCCCGTCCCATCCCACATAACACTTGTAAGTAGGGACGCTCTAGTGTCAGCGCAAGCTGGGTAACGGAATCGACGACTTTTGCGCTCTGACGCCCCTTATCAGTCCTTATCAGTTGTAACCACTTTCTATCACCCATCAACAATGTCCCGTCCCATCCCACATAACACTGTAAGTATGGACGCTCTGGTGTCAACGCGAGCTGGGTAACGGAATCGACGACTTTTGCGTTCTGACGCCCCTTATCAGCCCTTATCAGTTGTAATCACTTTCAATCACCCATCAACAATGTCCCCGTCCCACCCCACATAACACTTGTAAGTATGGTTGCTCTGGTGTCAACGCGAGCTGGTAACGGAATCGACGACTTTTGCGTTCTGACGCCCCTTATCAGCCCTTATCAGTTGTAACCACTTTCAATCACCCACCAACAATGTCCCCGTCCCATCCCACATAACACTTGTAAGTATGGTTGCTCTGGTGTCAACGCGAGCTGGTAACGGAATCGACGACTTTTGCGTTCTGACGCCCCTTATCAGCCTTATCAGTTGTAATCCACTTTCAATCACCCACCAACAATGTCCCCGTCCCACCCCACATAACACTTGTGAGTATGGTTGCTCTGGTGTCAACGCGAGCTGGGTAACGGAATCGACGACTTTTGCGTTCTGACGCCCCTTATCAGCCCTTATCAGTTGTAACCACTTTCAATCACCCATCAACAATGTCCCCGTCCCACCCCACATAACACTTGTAAGTAGGGACGCTCTAGTGTCAGCGCAAGCTGGGTAACGGAATCGACGACTTTTGCGTTCTGACGCCCCTTATCAGCCCTTATCAGTTGTAACCACTTTCTATCACCCACCAACAATGTCCCCGTCCCACCCCACATAACACTTGTAAGTATGGACGCTCTGGTGTCAACGCGAGCTGGGTAACGGAATCGACGACTTTTGCGTTCTGACGCCTTATCAGCCCTTATCAGTTGTAATCACTTTCAATCACCCACCAACAATGTCCCCGTCCCACCCCATAACACTTGTAAGTATGGTTGCTCTGGTGTCAACGCGAGCTGGGTAACGGAATCGACGACTTTTGCGTTCTGACGCCCCTTATCAGCCCTTATCAGTTGTAATCACTTTCAATCACCCCCAACAATGTCCCCGTCCCACCCCACATAACACTTGTAAGTATGGTTGCTCTGGTGTCAACGCGAGCTGGGTAACGGAATCGACGACTTTTGCGTTCTGACGCCCCTTATCAGCCCTTATCAGTTGTCAATCCTTCCAGCACCATCACAGGTGTCCGACGTCCCATCCCACATAACACTTGCGAGTATGGTTGCTCTGGTGTCAACGCGAGCTGGGTAACGGAATCGACGACTTTTGCGTTCTGACGCCCCTTATCAGCCCTTATCAGTTGCTATCGCTTCCATTCATGTACCACCATTGTCCCGGGACCACCCACACATAACACTTGTAAGTATAGACGCTCTAGTACCAATATGAACGACAAAACGAAATTGGCGATGCTCGCTTTCTAGCCCCTCTTCACTATTATCAGTCGTTATCAGTTCCTATCACATACCACTTGAGCCTCCATCCCACCCCCTATAACATATGTAAGAACCATGGCGCGATCATTGCTGTGACCGCGAGCTATGAATTTCGTGACAAACACACACACAGACAGACCTACACACACGACATACTTAGCGATTATTATATAGTGGATGATTTGTATTCGCTTTCTTATTTATGCTTGTTTCAACGCTGCGTACTTGTTTGATTACTCAATTTCGAGGTAAAAGCTGGGCCGCTGGTGTTCGTGTGCTAACTCCAAACTACGTGGCAGTAGCAAGTAAAAATATTTCTCTACAGTTTTCTCAGCCGAAAGCGTATCTCCCGTTGCGGTTCTCCTGAATTTTCATATACACTAGCTTGTTTGCATTATGCGTCTCATATTTCGCAATAAAATTGAAAATTTCAAGCAATAATAAATAAATTCATGCAATTAAAGTATTAGGTTAGCAAGATTGAAATGTCGCTTCCGTTTGTGCCTTTGTTTCTCAGCTTAAACACAATCTCTTAGGATGGGAGACCATTCATTCGAGAGAGCGATTCAGCACGCATATTGCGAAATCTTAGGCGCCACTGAGCGGATGTTCTTCGAGCCAAAACTTTTGCTCGAAGATGACTGATCAGAAATCATCGTCTGAGCGTATATATTCAAGCAAGGAAAAACGGCCAACGAATCTCACTCATTGTGTGCAAAACATTGAGCAGTAACACTTAGTCTCTGATGCACTTTCAGCTATGGTTTCAGCTCTTCCAAGACTGAGGTAAAGGACCTGAGGACGAAGATCGTGGATTTTGACCTCTAGCTCTAGATGACGGAGAAATAAAGAAAGCCAACGAATTGAGTCCTCGACAAACCGCACAAAACTTGCATGGAGATTCAGTTGTGTCAACAGAAAAATTTAAAAGTTCCTACGTGCGACTGTTAAGGCCTTTCAGGATAGAAAATGGGGTTCGGCCTATTCTGAGCGACGCGAGCAAGCAGTACTGGTTGCCAATACTGGAACTTCGCTCCATAACTTCAAGAGGAAAAAGGTTCTTGACTTCGTGTTGACCGCATTTTACAAAGAGATGTTTCCCAATAACAACGCGAGAAGATGACCGTGGTTGGCGGCTGATGGGCAGCTGAGGGCCTCTCTGAAACCGGACATCCACGTCGTTCTACGGTGTGGTGGAAAAGTATAAGACTGGCCTACTATGGAGAGCTGATTGTGGGTCAGACAGTTACAGCTGAAGCCTGCGCACAACAGCCCGCCGCGTGGACCGAGCTCTGCGTCGTCAAGGGGTGAATTCGGCCAATGTAAAACTATTGCACCATAACGGAAGACCACATGTCGTGAAAATCACGCAACAAGAAATCGAGGAGTTGGGCTGGGACGTTCTACCTCCAGCGCCATATAGCCCAGGTCTGGCGCCGTCCGACTATCACTGACCCAGGTCAGCGCAACACTCCTTAGCAGCAAACCAATTCGATAACCGCGACGACGTCAAAATTTGAGTGCCCAACTTCTTCGAGTCGAACCAGAAAGAGTTCTACGCGGTAGGCATCCATGCTTGCGTAACGAAAGGTGATGAGCCTGTGACACAGGTGAAGGAGATGGTTCAGGTTGATGTGCTTCATTATTGTTTTTATAATGAAAATAATTGATGATCGAAAACGACATTTCAATCTGGCCAACCTAATAGACCATCGAGGACTAACTTCAGAAATGTAGAATTATCTTTCACGAACAACTGAGCTAACCATGTCTTTTGCGTTGATTTCTCGTTCCTCTTCTTCTGAGAGCACATGTGAAAGTTCAAGAACGAGGGCAGAAATGGTGAGGAACAAACTGTAGAACGCGGTGAGAGCACTCGACATACCAATTCTGAAAATTTTTCATTTCTCCGTCGGATCCACTTCATCCAAGCAGCATCATCAAGCAGTAATCTCTCCCATAAATGAAAATAATAACCAAATTTTTCTGTGTTAAATAAAGTCATTCTGCACACCATATGCATATATTAAATTGTCGCATCAATTTCGTCCTACTTTGCCATACATTGTGGTTAAATTGCGTAGAGTACATTAGGGGAGTGCCTGCCTCTGAAAGTGTCCTAAGTCTCTAGCAGCAAAATCCCCCATTATTAGGATGAAGCTTCCGACAGCTATGGTTTGATACAAATAGCTGGAACAGCCGGAGGAGAGGCGTTCAAAGACTGTCTTCGTAGGGAGTTTTTCTCAAGATATAAGTGAAATGAAAGACAACTTCAAACTTTGTTAGTGCACCTAATTGGGCTGCTTTATACTGAACGCTGATGGTGAGCACAGTGCACCTTCTGATATACTACATTCCTCTATGTACGACCCGTCGTTAAGTTTGGTGTTAGCTGACCATAGTTTCGTCCACTACAGAATTGTTGCAGAACAACTTAGGGTGGATCGTTTCGCTATTTGCTAAAGCAGTCTGGGCAGCTGAGCGTGGCTTCCTATATTGATTTCCCGAGGAACAAACTATTACAGGGTGGCTACTAAATATTGGCGCATGGTTTATTGACCATATTTCCAAAAGAGAAGCTATTACATCTTCAGAAGTTTATTTTTATATACAGTAAACATAACAATTACATTGCTGAAGAAGTGCTCGAAATGGCCTCCTTCGGCAGCGATACAGGCTTCAAGTCTCTTCTCAACTGACATCACCGTGGGCCGCAAGTAGCTGACGTCAAGCTCCTTCCACGCCTCCTCCAAGGAAGCCTTCAGGGAGTCCAAACTTCGACGTTGCTCGGAAGGCATCTACTGCTTCAGGAAGCCCCGCACCGTAAAATCCTTTGGGTACA
>MU868922.1:46567-62046 GCA_036418205.1 Ostertagia ostertagi | reverse complement strand
CACAATTCCAGTAGATTTAGGAAAATTTCATTCAGACTACGAAAACTGCGGATTTCGATCAGCATTGATTTTTAAAAATCAAATTGTATGTACATTTTCTTCACTGCTTCAATCGGCACCAAAGCAACGCCTTGGCTAACGGAAGGGACACAAAATTATTTGAACCCTGAATTTTCAGGGGATTAAAAAGGAGCTTTTTTCTCAGCCTAATATTCAGGTTACCTTACCTTTACAAACCCAAATGTGAACGGTTTTGTTCGCGAACACGATTGTAGCGAAGGAGATGAGGCGCGGTATAAAGGGTGTGGATAGAAACGCTGTTGCTGTTTGATTTAATTGCTGTGAGAACAGGAGCAGACAGAGCGGAAAGGGTGGAAAGGGGGCCAAGTACCACTAGTTCTCATTGTTAGATTATTTGTTGCTTATTGAACAGATGTTCATCGATGTCATCAGCTGACCAAGTTGTCAGTGAGCGATTAGTTCTATTTCTATTGTCATCAACCACAAGAGAGCTGTCCGCGAGGACTCACGGCCGTCATTCAACAGACCTTCCAGCCTCAGTTGGAAAACTAGGGTGCAGCGAAAGCATTTTGTGATGGGTCATGTCCCAAACGGATGCGCTATTGGTCCATCATTCTTTCGATGATTACCTTGCTATCGACTATTTAAAACATTATGCACTGCAGCTTTCCATGTTTTTCTTTGCACATGCGCCTCTTTTTCTCATCAGTATTTAACAGCCTAACAATACTTTCCGAAAACCAGATGCGCGTCGAGTGCAGACCACACACCACAAGTGACGATGACCTCCTTAGAATGCACATGTTTCTGCCAACGAAATGACTGCCGATTGTAGTTATATTCTATTATTTGTCACTAATTACAATTAACACCAACAAGTCGCCTATCACTGTGAACCACTAGTAACCAATTTGATCGGGGTCAGTCGTCACTCATAATGTGTGGTCTGCACTCGACGCGCATACGGTCTCCGAAAGCAGAGGGTACACGTTTTTGCATAATGATGACGGACTCGGAAAGTATAAAAATTCAAGAAACGAGAAATTTGTGGTATTAAATTAATCAAAACTGTGATACCGTGTGGTGCACCATGTGAATCACGTGATTCGCAACGGAATGAAACGGGGTGCTTACAAGCTCCTCATTGGCCCCGACGTCACGAGTGACCTGGAGGAAAGGATATAGAACTCGGAGTAAGAAATGAAGGTTCTATGGCATATGAACGTTCAGAACAGAAACTGGTGCTTTGGGAGGGGTGATAACGAAAAATCGAGTTAAGAGAAGAACTGCTTATGGTTAGCAATTTCCGATTTGTTGGGCATAAGCCATGTGTCGAAATCCCATTCAGATTCATGGAGGCATTTGAATGGGAGTTTGACTCACATTATGCACTGCAGTGACCATCTGGTGCATCAGTCAGGCCAGTCACCACTTCTGTCTTAGCAGATATTCTCCGAACCAAGGAGGTAATCATCGACGGGATACTGGGCTGAGAGTG
Organism: Ostertagia ostertagi; assembly: GCA_036418205.1. Lineage (NCBI taxonomy): Eukaryota > Metazoa > Nematoda > Chromadorea > Rhabditida > Trichostrongylidae > Ostertagia > Ostertagia ostertagi. Next base: position 60,527 of record MU868922.1, on the reverse strand, counting down.
ATCTGACCCAAAAGTGCCGCAGGCGCTTTCAACATCGCGCTATTTTTATTTATTTTATTCATTCACTTAAACTGCACTGTTGAGTGCGCCCGAAAAAAAAACTTATCTACCGTGTTCCAAGACGATACAAATAGTAAACATACGAAAATCATCTTGCAATAAATGAAAGGTTGGATAGCCTGGAGCTAAGAAATGGGCCCAGTGAAAGCCCAAGGAACACGACAAAGAGGATGTTCTGAGAGAGATAAGTGCTGAGAAGTGTACTCGCAGTGCTGAGCTCGTACACGCGGATAGGTGGCGATAAAAAAGATGAGTGGTTTCGAGATACGGACAGTGACGGAGGAAGGATGACTGAATGGAGCGAGGGCTCCTCTCTTGCGCTCGCTCCCTCTCTCCATCTCTCTCTTCGAGTTGCGAGCTACGCGCGGCGCTCCCCCTGTGTGTTACACCTTGCTCTTCCAACAGGGCAAGCAGAGCCTACGCAAACGCACGCGGACAATCGCACTTATTGATCTTCTCGATCTTTCTGTACTAAATCTCCTCATCGATCATCTTCAATCGAACTACCGTAATCAGAACGGGTACTGTAGGTAATATTTCCAGATGACGATCGAGGACAATGGAACAGCTATTGATGACGACGAACCGGACGAAGTCTGCTCAGCTGCCGCTCATCTGGACAAGGCGAGTCGGACTTATAATCGAGCTATTTCGTTTTATAATCACATTTGACGCGCGCTATTACTTATTACATCACATGTGTATGCGGCAGCACATAACACCCACAGTATGTCATTTAGTCTGTCATACATCAAGGAGCCCGATGTGCTGATAAAAACTCTCGTGCAATATCGTCCCTTGCCCATCGGAAAGTCAGAGGGGGAGCAGGCTGCGATTCCCCGTAAACTCGGAATTGGACAAATTTGAATATTAAAATTGTGGGATACAAGGACGTTTTTTTCTCGCGAAGGCGAAGAAGGAGATCAAGTGGGAGCTTGAATGAAGTACCCTCTATTTCGGAAAACGAGAAGAGCGTCGAGTGCAGACCACACACCACAAGTGACGACGGCCAAGAAAAAGTGGTTTTCTTTTTTTTCTTGGCCGTCGTCACTTGTGGTGTGTGGTCTGCACTCGACGCTCTTCTCGTTTTCCGAAATAGATGATAAAAAATCAGGAAAAGTGAGACTAGAAAAAAAGTAGCAGTAATAGTAAATACATTAAATAAACTAGTAAACATAAATATAAAGCTAGTACAGCTGATACAACAGAAACGCCCTGATGAAGAAGTTATCGTCCTTCAAGTAAGATAGGACTAGCAAAAGAAAGCTCAGCACTAGATAGCTCGAAGATGCGTTAGCTCTTTGAAGTATTGACTCTGGCACTTGGTTGAGAAAAAAAGTGGGTGGAACTAGCCGGTGTCAACAGGGAGAAAGTATCTTCTCCAAGAGCCTGGAAAAAAGGGTGGATCGTTAGTTATCGCTTATAGAACCCGCTTTAGGAGTTCTCTTCGTGAGGAGGGTAAATAAACCCGAAACCTTACTCGTGGTCAGTAGATCGATTACCATACCAGACCTAGCCCAGGTCAGGCGAGCTCGCTATCGGTTCACAGTATCTGCCGTGATATATGTATGTAAGCTGTTATAGAGGATAGAACACTGAGAGAGCTAGGTCCTACAATTATTGTAAATGCCAGGTGCACTTTCAAATGTTATTACGATTCTGTAGGAGGCTGAATATGTGGCGCGTATCAAAAAAACCACTGAAGCCAGAAAAATGGATAAAAACAAACGAAATAGGAAATAGAAGTGATAAAAAATGGATTTAAAAAAAATTGCATAACTTCTATGTTGCAAGTACGATTTTCAAACGCATTCACAGAAGGACTTGAATGGATTTGGCCCATGAAAAATTGATTTTGAATGAGTCATGAAGCAGCAAAAATTTTGCCACGTGTGACGATCATAAACAACTTCGCCAGCCTACCATCATAAGAGGGAAAAAACCGGAGGTGAATCCGCCTTATAATGTTCCGCTGTGAGTCACTCACCCACGCTTTCGGGCGCTGACAAATGTTGCCGAAAATTCGCGAAAAAAGATTCGATGCCTCGGGTCTATTTTTTCAAACGAGACAGCTTCAGTATTGCTTCACCAGAATCATAAATGTAATATTCTAAATAAGCAATAATATAAATTTTATAATATAATGTAATAAATAATGAATACTTTCACAAATAATGAACTTCAACAATGTGGAGACTTGATGATGATGAATGATTATTATCCTTCTATTCTATTAAAGCCATGCCCCAGGATCACATTGGTGTGGCTCTGGCACACGAATGCGAATGTAGTAGTGCGAAATGGGCCGACAGTAGAGAAAAAAAGAAAAGAATCCTTCGGCTGAGGGCCTACTCACCTTCACCGAGTCACCTCCGGCTGTGCTACGGGAATGAGAGGATAAGCGCGGAGAGGAGAGTATGAGGCGAGAGAGCGCCACAGATGAGACGAGCCTGAGTGAAGAGAAAAAAAAATCTGCAGCTTCAGCAGCTTACTTTGCAAGGCCCAAGCGCTCTTGTCGGTTGGTTTCCGTGCACGGGAACGCCACATTTGTGATTGTCCTCTAGGGTCTATACTACAGACCGAAGGGAAGCGTTCACACGACCTCTGCCTGGGTTGTGCCTTTAAATGAACCGCTAACATGGTGCGTCGGCTTGCATGTATGTCTGTATTTGTGTATGAGAAGGATGTGTACGTATGCGCAGGGAAGACCTCCAGCCAGATGGAGTGATCCCTTTAGGAAGCTATTCAGACAAAGATGGCTGCAAATGGCAAGAGATCGAAATGAATGACATACATAGTTGCGTCCTGAAAGGATGGCGAGAGTAGCTATACCATATGGCCGTTATGTAAGTTTGTTATGATGTCTCTACAATAGCATGAAACATCTTTTTGTGCATAGCGTCATCGCCAAGAGGTTTCGCACAATGTGGACTGGGAAACACAGCGAGAAAGCATAAGCTTACGCAGGGAGGGAGGTTTCGGCAGTTGCTGGAGGACCAGTCTGGTTCAGCCAAAGAATCAAGAATTCGCTCTGATAAAAGAAGGCAACGACAATATTAATGGAAAAAAAAGAAAAAAAATTAGACGTTGACCCACTTGTGGATGTGCCACGCTACCAATTTTCATCGTAATTATAGATTTGAGTGCTTCTGGGTGGAATAATAGGGTGATGGCATTTTTTCAAACTGGGAGCAGTTACATGTAACTGACAATTCGGACCGTGATACTGAAACTCATCCATTTTGTGTACCTTCAGGGCTCTTTGATCAACATCAGCGACTCGGCCATAGTTAAATTGAGAATTATATGTATTCCTTGGCTACCCTCTCCCCTTCTTCCCTCCCCGTCTCCCAGCAGAAGAAAATAACCTAATGGGCCGTTCACATTCAAATGTGACGAAGATTCTGAGCGAAATCAGAATCTGCCGTTCAATCATGGAGCGACTCAGGCTGGACAAGGAGGATCTAACCCCTACGGGGGTGCACTGGGACACATTCACCTACTAGGTTCCGGCTCTCTAGCAAGATTCAACCCCAGCCCCCAATTGCGAATCTCTGCGTTTTCCCCATCAATAGCGTCAACAATTTATACGCAACAAAAGCGCTAAATGGATTATTTCGTTTCCATTTCATCGAACATTAGCGCTCATAGAAGTTGATGTTTTGCCATACTTTCGTATGATAATAAGTAATGATAATTACACATGAATTCGATCTTTGGAATATTACTTTCATTTACGAACAGTGATTCATCTAAATACTCAGAACACTGCTCGTGAATACGCCTGCAAATTTTCTTACATTATTCGAGCCCTTTCGTATGCGCCATGCATACGACATCCATTCAAAGTTTGCTAAGGGTCCTGAATGCGTATTTGACACAATGACCCAGAGGACAGCGTAAATCAGTGTGTTTTTCTCCCAAAGAAATTTGGTTCCCAGAAAATTGGACATCAGAAGGTAGGGAGGGCTTGGTCAGCCGAGGATTCAATATGAGGATTTATCCGTACTAAAGCAGCTGCACTACTCGCCATTGCCTCCCCCTGCCCTCATATTTTTTGGTAGCAAATCTATTGGCTTTTTAGTTTGGCTTGTCTGGTTTTCTCTGTATAAGTGTTTTATACCGACTACGGCAAATTCGACTTAATTCTTAGTTGGTGGGAGAAAAACCCGCAAGCGTACCTGGAAAGCTTCTACAAGACGGCTTCTGAAGATACGGCCATGCAAATAGTCCTATTCTTCTTACCCGGAATACTCTATCGGCTACCATCAACGATAAGGACAGTACTTGATCTTGGTGCAGGTAAACTATCAGCTATAATTCGACGACTGAAATGAACACCGAATGGTTTTAGGGCCTACTGTTTACCTCCCAATTGCGCTTCGAAATCGGGCCGTCGAGGTTTTCACGTCAGACTACGCTGAGCTCAACAGGAACGTTCTGCAAAGTTGGATAGAAGACAAGTATGGGTTTGCAACTCGAGAATGAAATGATTTCAGGGTAACAGTGCCACAGACAGAGATAACGCACTGGCGAAAGGTTCCGCGGGAATTCTCGCATTGAACCAAACTACCATTTGTGTCTTCCCGTCGATTCAGGGTCGATGATTTGGTGCAAGACTTGCTAGAGAGGACAGAATTATTACGAATGGCTCTATACCATGCAGGGAATCGGATGCGTGGCGTATTTGGAAAGAGCTGGTCAGAGCTAGTGAAACGATTTTTGGGGGCCCAAACTGCACGTGGGTTACGGTGGCTCCCTCGGGAGCCACCGTAACCCACGTGCAGTTTGGGCCCGCAATGTCGTATTTCATCGGTTTGGCACAGTATTTCGGTCCAACTGCGCGACACTGTACCAACGCTCTCTAGAGACTGTGTTGAAAAAGTTTTCTTGCACCAGAGGTGAGCGCTATCGTTTTTGAAATTGTGGGTTGTTCGCGCGTGTGGAAGAGAGTGCAAGAGAACGAGACTATTGAGAGGTTGTTAACAGAGCGTGTAACTGAAACCGCAGCGCAAGAACTTTGACTTTGAGCCGATTTCAGGTCCATGCCGAGCCCTTTTGGTGGGTGAAAGCGTGCAGAATCTATGCGGTAACTTAGCCGGGCTTCCACGGGCTTGTTGATGATTTTTGACCATGTACAATCTCCCTAGGACTAGATGACGTTGACTCGTTATTTCTGTGCACGGTCCAGTTCGTTTAGGCGAGGCCGCTGGGAGACTTACTTTAGTTCGTCCTTTATGAAACTCGTTCCATGATTCGGGCACGTGCGGCGTCGGGCAATGTTTATACCTGATAATTTGGCAATTTCGCCCCAAAGAATTCATCGGTTGGAGGCGAGGCGATCCGGATGAAAGGATCAGATGCACATGAACTGAGTTACCCCTCCGGATTCCCTGAGTCAGCGATCCTGGGGATTCTCAGAGTTTCTTCTGATCGATATTCGGACATTGCATGTGAGAGAAGTCCTCCTGAGAACGCTGTCTTACCCCTCTTAAGACCATTACCGATCGGAAGAAGTTAACTGCAATTTGGAGAAGTTTCAGAAGTAATAGGAAAATTCTCTAGACAGGGAGAAACTGAGCACTTCTTTCAGATCATTGTTTGATTGGACGAACGTTTGCGAATGGATCGCCAGCATAGAAAATACTGAAGAACTGCCGTCTGTGATGCAACAAGCGGCCAGAGAAAAAGTGAAAGCTGTTCTAGAGGTATGACTCAGACCCCTCCTCCTCCAAGTGCACGCAATACGTGGGAACGTTAAACTTTTCTATTTTTCCCCTAGAGCGCTTAGTATTTCGTGCTGAGAACATCTGCTGATTCCAGGTGGACGTCCAGAAAACGCCCGTTATCCAAGGCGTACACTGGCAACGAGAAGGTTCTAAAATCCCAGAGAAGTTTCAAGTTGGTACCGATCAGTTTGTGCCACATTTCCGCCCTTCACAATTTTTCTTTGTTGTAGGTCGTGTCCAGCGTATTTTGCCTGGAATACTCTTGTGAAACCCTTGAAGGTTACCAACGAGCAGTTCGAGGTGCTTGTGGTCTCGTTGAAGATGGAGGATATTTGGTGAGAACCAGCTTTTCGTATTAGGACTATCACACACTATTCTTACAATCGCAGCTTCAAGGCGGTGTAACGGACGCAACTACGTACAATTTCGGTGGAAAAGTATTCAAATGTCATCGCTTGCAACGAAGTCATATCGAGGAAGCACTCAAGGTAATGATGCTGGTACTAACGTAGTTGGAGGGGATCACACGGCAGCGCGACTTCTGTTCATCTGCTCCTCTAAGGTTTAGTCCTAGGAGAGTTAATATTCCACCACCACGTGGCAGTTTAGCAACACAGTGGCAATGCAGACTAGGCCTTGAAGTCGCAGACGAACCGAGCGCCGCAATACCGCATTGTCCCTTCAATACGTTAGTTCCAAAGGTGTATTCGAGATATAGAGCGCATAAATACGGCTGGTGTCAGAGTCCGCGATCCGTCGCAGGTTTCGCTGATTTTCGCGATTTGCGCGATTCACGCGACGGATCGCAAAAATTGCAAGTGTGTGAACATTTGAAACACTGAATATGAAACAAGTGGAATCATGAGCAGTCGTCATTCAGCCATCACTATCAAGCAGAAGTGGCGGCAGGATTGGAGAACACCTTGCAGTATTGATCGGGCACTTGTGATTTCCGTGACCCGTCGCGTGAATCGCGCAAATCGCGAAAATCAGCGAAACCTGCGACGGATCGCGGACTCTGACACCAGCCTAATGGATATTAATCGCATGCGCGCAAAATCGATACCTACCTATTACTAGATTTGTACGTGACAGACCAAAGTGTGAATATGTACGGCCCACATTTGTTCAAACGTTAAACAGTCACTAAAAGAATCACAACCAATCAATTTCAATGAGGGTGTTTCAGGAAAATGGAATGGCCGTCACTTCCGAAGAAGGATACAAGTTCATCACCCACGACGACATATTTCTCCTCGTTTCAAAGAAAATTAAATAACATTTATTTGAATAAGATTTTACATGAACAACAACATGAACGCAAAATACTTGTAAACATATTCAACCAGTACCAACACAACACCTATAACACTATCGTCATCGACGATCCTTCTTACGTTTCTTTGAATCCCTGCAATAATAGAAAGTGGATATCTGAGCGAAAGAGAGTACCTGTACTGAGAACTAACCTTTCTCTACTGCGGGAATCACTTGAATGTCGCCGCCTTTTCTTCTCTCTATCTCTACTACGGGATCTACTGAAAAAAAAATCAAATTGATCAGTATCCAGAGGGATTACCCAAGTGAAATGGCATGTCACCACCTCAATTCTGTATTAAAGGCCGATTTGGTGATGAAAAGGCAGCCCACTGGAAACTAAGTTAGAAGTGGTCAGCGACGTACGAAAGAAGAAGAAAAATCAAGAAAAATGACTAGAACCCTGGAAAAGGATCACCTCCTGGCCCATGACTTCCGCAATGGTGCGACTCTCATCACTGCTGCCTTCTTCAACGCTAACGCTATCTCTTTGCTCAGCGGCTAGAGGCTCAGATAGCGAGAGGGAGCCTTCCGCGCTGACAGCGCTAGGTCGGCTATGCTAGGTCGCCCCGCTAGGAGGTCCGTGTCTCTCCACTAGGTAAAGTTCCCCTTCTTCGACCTTCGTCCTTACCGAGGAACCCTCCTTTTGTTGCTTACACAGTATGGAAACCAGTGTAGACTAGTCTTCTTGGAAGCTGAGAGAAAGTTGATTTTTGAGCCTCCAGTTTGAGCTAAAAGTGTAATGTAAAAGAACCAGAACCATACCTCCGCGATTTTCTATGTTTTGCTTTTTGGATTTTTCCTTTTTCTCTTTTTTCTCTTTCTTCTCCTTCTTCCGTTTCCCTCGCATCTCATCACGATCCATTTCAGCTTCGTCATCACTCAAACGAGCGGGAAGTTTCGCTTTATCTTCTGGCTTTTTAGTTTCAGTTTTCCCAAGAAGTGCACCGATGCGGCTGAAAAGAGACAGTGAAGAAAAGAAAATCCAAATCAAATGATAGATGGAATACGAACCTATTGATCAGCTTGTCCACCATTTCCAAAGAAGTCTTCTTTTTCTTCGCATCCTCTTCAGCCAATTGCTGTAAAAATGTAGCAATCAAAGGACACATCAGTTGAGTGACTCGACTAACATACCCTCTCAATTTCTGCTTTCTGGGCTTCAAGCTCACGAATTCGAGCTTCTTCTTGCTCCCGAAGTTTTTTGACACGTTTTTCATTCAATAGCCGTTCCATAAAAATGCGAGCCTGAAAACCAGTTTGGAAAAGATTTTTTGAAGAGATTTCTGAGCAGAACAGATGGTCCAGCCTACCTTCTCTTTTCTATCTAACTGCGTGTTGCTAAGAATGTTCGGTGGAACTGGAGGAGGAAGAATCTAGAAGAAAAACGTCGGTTACCAAAAACTTTTTAATATCAAACGGAAAAAGAAGTACTGCGACATACGTGGGGACTCGGCACAGGTGGTTGGGTTATAGTAAGTGGTGACAAAGTGCGAGCGTCAACAAGTACAGCGTTAGCAGGGTCTTCCGTGATCGCTATTCTGAAAAATACGAATGAAACGCTCAAAACAATTATCGCAATAAAGACAAAGTCCGTAGATCAGCACAAATTTGATTGGTGCAAGTTGACAAAACAAACTTACCCAGTCGATGAACACGGAATCTCCTCCTTTATTGGAGCAAGTGTAAAAGAAACTGGAACGGTAGGGAAAGGCCTTGGAGGAGGTACTACAAGAACGCTGGATGTACCACCATCACTCACAGCTCCCTCTTCCACTACTGGCTGCACCGCGGAAGCGGAATGAAGGAGAGCTGGCGAAGAGCTCACTTTTGGCACCTGAATAATCCTAATCTTTTTTTTTTGAAACGGACCACAGCAAGAACAGAAGACTATTTCTGAACTCACATGAAAAGAGTCGGATAAGCCTATCGCAGCCACTGGATCCACAATTCCTACGGGTTGAGTGGTGGCAACACGGAAACCATCCTGAAGCCTCCGCCGTTGCTTTCTATTCATTAAAGGAGCGGTTGGATCTAAAAAAGAAAGACATACCGATTCGATCTTCTGAAAAGCGAAGATCTGGAAAGATGAACAAAGTCTATAATCATCTCTGAGCCAGGCATTCAATATGATGAGCTGGACCTGACTAGGTGAAGTGCTTGACTGCTGCTCACACAGGAAAAGAAAGGGCATTCGGCAAATGGACAAAGTTTAGCCACCTTGTGGTAGTGGAGATGATGTTGATGGCGCACATGCCTCTTCCGGTTGAATAGTGGCACTCGTACCTTCCACAGCCGTAGGAGTCCCACTTTCTCCTTCGACTATCTCTGCCTGCAAATAAAACAAAAGTGGTTTTAATGCCGATATCACCTCAACAAAAAAAAACATACACTCTGAGCTCTTTCCTCTGCTTGCTCTGCAGCTTTCTTTGCCAGCTCCCACTGAACCAAGCGAACTCGATGTTGATAGTAGGAAAAATGGGGACTATGGGGATGCATGAACGTTAGTTGCAGATCCGCTCGATCTGAATTTCAAAGCAGTAGATTAAGAAATTCATGTCAGGTTCTTAAGTGACCCACCTCTCAACTCCAGTTCAGCTTCTGCACCATGACGAGCAACGAAATCTGCGTAACTTGCAATAACCGGCTGGAGATCTGGGGGTGGAGGAACCATCGGTTGAGGGCTTGAGAATGGACACGGTGTTCCGTAAAAGGACAACCACCACGCTTGATACTCTTCATCCGGTGGTGGTGGAGCGGAACTGCAAAATGAGCATTCTCTTTATTTAAACAGTATAGTGTTTTACTTTAAGAGTGAAGACGTACGCCGCAATATGTTTGGCAAGCTCAATTTTCTCCTTCTTTCTCCTCTCAGCCTCTTCGCGCTCAACCGACACTTGACTGAGACTCTTGAACAGCGACGCATAGATGTCGTTACTCTGAAAACGCATGTCTAAATGAGACCTGAATAAAAAAGGATGCAAGCTAAGGTTAGATCTGACCGTGCTCATGTCATAGTCATGGCGATGCGCAGTTACACGCGGAGGAGATGGTGAGGCAGGACGCCGTCTTGGACCAGCGGCGTTTTCTGCACCGTCTATTACGTCCGGGCTTCGAGCACCTTTACGTGCTCCAGATAACAGAGATGGATGGAGCTCACAATCCGAATCAGAATCGCTGTCGTTTTCATGTTCTAAAATTAAATTATCAAGTAAAAAGACGCAGGCATTTTCTATCCTGAACAAGTATTCTCCAAAAGAGCACGGGAAAGGAAGAAAAGCAGTAGTTTTACAATCACTTGAACGATAGGGCAACCTTATTAATTGCCCAAAATTATAGTTCCGTCTATATTTTTGATTAGAATAGGTCATGGGTTTCTTATCTCGGAATGAGACATACGCCGCTGCGCTAATACACTCTAGAATACTTCCTATGGCACGCAGTATGTGAAGTAGATGTAGTGCTCTAATAATTAACGAAAACTCACGAGAAGCCAAAGCTGTGAGGGCATTAGATTCTCTTCTCTTTGCTTTCACCAGTTGTTCCTTTGGGTGACGCGCTTCCCGCCTTATCACGCTTCGCGCGTTTGGTTAAGGTGGGAGTGTACTTCTTTTCACGTATCAATTTCGACAAGTACTTGTAGTACGGATGCAGAGGGTTGTCGAATTCAAGAAATCCGAACTGAAAATGGAAAGAAATCAAAAGACCGGTGTAAATCTGATTGATTATGCAACACATTGCAATTCATACATTTGCACCTCTTAATCAATTCAGTTGTTTAGTTCTATAACAAACCTGCTCTGTATTGTTCCGTTGCTTCGCCTTGATTACAATTTCCATCTGTGGTCCTTTTGTAACCACGAATAAAGCAGTGCGTTCAATGATGTGATTTTGCTTCTGGTTGTCCGGCTGCAATCAATCAAGCTTTAGGCTATGCATGAAGGTACTTCAAAGGCAGATGACAATTTCACTTACCACGCCAGCCCTACTGGCAGCTGTGCCTGGAGGAGTCTTCGATGTTCCGTCCCGCTATCACTGTCATCCCCCCCCGCCGCTTCGCCCAATTCACCATTTGTTTTCGTTTCACAGTACCGTAGTCGAAGCCAATTTCGGCCTTCTTAGGCTGAGTTTCCTCTTCTTCTAAAAAGACGAAACGTTAATCTAGAAAGTATATTTATCACAATTTGTTATGTACCAGAGTGTTGAGCGATCTTTTCCGCGACACCTTAGCAGGGAGAGGATACATGCTTAACATGAATGTTTTCTGCCAAACTAATAGTGCCTTGAACACCTGATTTCACCTGATTTGCAGAGAGTTAGGAGTTCAAATATTTGACAAAAAGACTCATTAAGTCTGAGTATGCCTTAACGAACTTGGCAAATAGGTAGGAAGCATTGAAAAGCGCTAATACGACTGGAGCAAATGAAGTCACCCCTCCCAGAGATGACCTCAATACGTTCCCCACCGTCCGATCAGCCTTACCATTAGAAGACCCCAGAATACAACCGACCTCGACATAGCCCAACTCCACCCACTGTTCCCTGCAAAACGACCGTCGAGCGGGGTAAAAATAAATGACCAATCAATTATGTCTATTTCACGCCTCTTTTGTAAAGCTTTCGCCAAATCGTCAAACAAAAACCTGGCAAAGACGACGCCCTCTGCCGCCACCATGACTCACCTCACCTTCAAGATATCAAACTCGCTTTTCGACCTATCGGTTTCACCGACCACAAAATACGACTTCCCGTTTGGAACTGCGCGACGCACGGCTGACTCTGGCTATAGCTTTACATCTTGAACTCATCCCAGTACGTTGTAGCTTTCTACTACAGGCACATTTCTAACAGACATCTTTATCCGTAACCATTCCGAGCAGTTTTTGTTTTAGCCCGCCTCCTTCTCTCTTTAGTGTAGATTACAAGAGAAATTCTCAAGAAATTTTTACTAACGGCTTTGCTGATTGTCAGCGGACAGGTCGAGATAACGTTCTTCATCACACATCTCCTCTTCCAGGTCTTCAGTGGGACAAGACTCTTCCTCGACAGTAGAAGGCCGCTCATCGTAACCAGAGGGAAGCAGTAAGCGGCAATCGTACCTGAAGCGTTACAAGAATTTAGGCTGGGAGATATACCAATATCAATACATCAGCATTGAACAATATATTTCACACAAAAATTTAAAATCTTCCGTTTGACTGCTTGAGTCGAACTTACGCGGGGCGTCACCGCCTCCTTACCGACGCTGCTTGATCGTTGTACGATTTACCAGACCTAAAATAAAGAGATAAGCAATGCGAAAACTACTGTTGAAGAAGAAAACAAACTATAAGAAGCTGTACTCGATTCAGTACACTATTCGGCGATGTGATGAAGGAAAAGACGGAAAAACCGAAAAAGAAATATCTGAAAATAGAGCAAACCACGGGCGCATAAGCTGGAGTCATTTGCAATCTAACCCATGAAACGCTAGGCACTTGACTGATTGCCTAATCCACATCATATCCTAACTATTTTCATGGATTAATAACATTTCGCATCGTTTCGGTTACGACATCTTTGGCGTTGATCACTTACAAATACGGTTAGAATTTAGTAAACGACTGCAAATCACAAAAAGGAAAACTAAGTATTTAGATACATACCTGCGTAAATATTGGCGTCACCATTTGCAGTCCTCCAACCTAAAAGCCTGAAACGGAGCTTCCAAGGTTTGTTGCAGGAGTAGCGTATGCGCCTCCATTCACTACACACCTATCGATGCGTAAGGACGGATCGTTCGGCGAAGTGATCAGATGCTGCTCCTCGGCAATGAAGTCCGAACGCTCGTCAGCAGGATAAATTCGTGACGCGTAGCCGAACACCAGCAGGTCTTCATCCTACAAAAGAAATGGATAAGAAGAGAAATAGAAAAGTGGATCAAAAATATTCTTCTACTATGGTGATACCGAAAAAGTTAGTGTGCGCTCATGCTGGTCAGGGGGGGGGAACATTTAAGGGAGTGAGTCAATTGCTGTGCTTGGGACTGAGTCTTGAGGAGAGAAAGAGATCCTGAGGGAGGATAAGAGATTTGCCTTCTCATAGGCCCTATTTTAACTGTCCACCTTAAGGACATGAGCGCAAGTTAGTGAATGAGAATGTTGCGCGTTCTTTTCTTCCATGTTCGAAAAGATATGCTAGTTCATAGGTATCTGACCATTTGCTACACAAGAGTCGTTTATAACTATTACCCGACCAAGAACAGTCAAGTAGTTATTAAAAAAGAGCTGGCGCATCGAAATCCCACAGATTTGTAAATTGCAATATGTAACCGTGTAGCATGGATTCCATAAGTAAATAAATAAATGATGAAATTGAGCAACTCACCGACGCCATTCTTCAAAGAACGCGTAACACCAACTGAGGTACAATTGAATGCTTGAAATGAAGTGTCAGTCGAAACAGTTCTCTAAAAATGACAAAATAGATAAGCAAATGCTGGAACACAAAAAACAATTATTAACAAAACGAAACCCATAGCATGAAGGAAGTGATAGAGCAAAACAACACAAACACAATTCCAAATTGCAATGAAAAAAAAAGAAGTAGAAAAAAAGAGCCGTCATAAAACGAAGGAACCGTAAACACTTTTGCTTGCTTTGCTTTAGCTCGTGGAAATAAAGGTGCAAGAACCTATAACACTTCCGTTAAGAACAGAAGGGCCTACCTCTGACTAGAGGTAAACTAACAGTGAAGAATGCCGTTCACAAAAAGGACGGAAAGTTGAATAGGGGCCCAGGAACTTTGCAAGACCACCAGCAGCATTGAATGAAGTGGAGGCGCGAGCGGTCCCGCCGCCGCCACCCTCGCGGAGC
>MU868922.1:34342-46467 GCA_036418205.1 Ostertagia ostertagi | reverse complement strand
CGTTGCGGACACACACCCTAACTGCCGATCGGTCTCACTAAATAAATCCTACCACAATTATTGGATGGAGTTCCATTGCTTTAGGATGGAATATCCTTGATTGCGGGGAAGGGTTTAACTTTGTTAGTGTGTGTACAAAGTCATTGGCGTGTCCTATGTTTGGTTTTAGGATATTTATACACCAGACGGGAACAAATAAAATTGGAGTAAAAACAAGGTCTCATTACTATTTAGAATGGTTAATACTTATTTAAATCATCATCATGATTTGATATTAAAATTCTCACTGCAATAATTGCAACCCTAAGCTAATACTGAGAACAACAGGCACCTCTATCTTGAGCTAATAGTTATGTACAGTGCTGATTACAATTATGTACACTCAATATTAATCATAATTGAAATTATATAGATTGGAAAATTAGTTACTACTATGTACATTCAAGAGTTACTGGAAGCATTATTACAGACAAGATATGTACAATCAACAAAAATATGTATACCTTGTACGATGACAGTAACCTAAGAAGAATATGTGAAAATTCCTTCATCGTAGGGACAAGGTGTCCCTTGCCCGGAGCAGCTTTCGTGGGCCCATAAACCGCATACGGAGCACTTGACCCATTCATCGAAATCCCTATCTGCGCCGTCGTCTGGGATTCTTCTGAAGCAGATCACACAACACTGGATGTCGTCAGGGTTTAACTCCTCCACGGGCCTTTGTTCTTGGGTTTCTGGTCTTTTTTCAATGTCGCCCTCTGAAATTTGTGAAATGAAGAAAGGAGTATGTGAAGTGGTGGATTCCTTTTAAGCAAACCTTTGCTAGTCGGATTGGAGCGTAATTAGGCGGACGACCTGTCTGGGACAGATCAACGCGCCGAGCTAGGTGAGGACGACTCGGAGTCGGGCGGTGGAGAGCTATCTCGGACGACACTTCAACATCGATACCTCTCATCATTTCAATACACTTCTTCATCTGCTGCTGCACTCTCTCATCCGTCACTTTTGATAAGGATATCATTTTTGAACGCAGTGCAGCGCTCAACTGAAACAATCATGATTAGGAGTGGAACACCAGCACGCGACCATCTAACCAACTGAAAGATTCAAATTCTTGCAGCAATTCCTTGTTAGCGTCCAGAATATCAGTACTTTCCGTTGCACGATTTTCGTACAATCGCTCGGTTCGCTGAGGTTCTTCGTACACGTACATGAATCCCTCTCCATGGCCGTCTGTTGGGGTCGTTGTTGTTATTTCTGAAGCTTGTTCGATTGGGTGCGAGGAACCCCACTCCGGCACGGTCTTCAACATCCCTGAAACAGGTTCTTGTCAACACTACGAATTCAAAAAAATAGACGACTTCTTACCCTCAGGAGCATACAGTAGCGCGGCGTGTATGTGAGCGCACGAAATGCCGGCTCTCGCGTCTTGTGGACAATCACACAAAATGCGTAAGCGCATGCCTTGCACTTGCTGCAGTGGTTGTTGATCTAAATGTTATCCAATAGTTACAGAAGATCAGAGAAACGCATTGCATGGCTACCTTGGGTTCACACAAACAAAATTGTTGTTCGACGTAGTGAACTCCCCTTCTATCGGTCACCGTCCAGAGGCCCTCCTCCAGTACACTGATGTCTTCTTGATTTCGGCCAAACAGTTTAACAGCAAGCGCGTGAGCGCGGTGATTTTGAGTTAATCTATATCGGCCTGCACGCAACCCTCTTGCCATCTGCAAAACTAGAGATCACAGGATTACAAGTCAGGAATACTACTCAAGCTGCAATACCATGATTTTGCGATCTTCTTCCATACTTGGCACCAGCGATATCAAAATCTCTACCAGTGTATCTATCCTCTGTTTGACTTGGTGTTTGGATACTTCATGCTTGAGCCTCCTATGAACACGTTCAATAAGCATACTAAGACCCACAATTCAGATAGTCATAGTAATTACCTGGACCTATCTATCTACACTATTAACTAACAGAATAGTCACTGAATTATATAATAAAACCGATGACTTCAGTTTTAAAGTTTTAAGATTCCCACATAGCTTTACTAACATTTCTAATACCATTAAAGGAGCGGTTATCTATACGGAAATACTTAGAATTGCTAACACATGCACTATGTTTGACACTTTTGTAACCAAGGTCAAGGACATTATAAATGTCCTCATTGAAAATGAATACAGTTACGGTTTTATCATTTCTAATATACTTAAATGTATTTATAAAGATAAATTTATTTGTTATAAATATGGGTTAGATAACAATTTCAAAAAAATTAGTTACCTAGTAAATAAAATCTTTCACTAAAGTGTATGAAGTTTTTCCTCTAACCGTTGTTAACTTTGTTATTACTACTTCTATTTTAATCAATTATAGTTAATTAATTACTAGTTATTCCTTCCTTATTTGTGCCTTATGCTTAATGTGCTATTTATTTTTTCTCTAAGTAATAATCTGCTCCAGTAACAAGGCAGCTAATTGCTTCCCTGAGTATTAAATGCATGTATATAAGGTAGCCTATTTCGTTGAGAGACATAACCTCTCTTTACAACCGCTTTGTTTGTGTATCCTGTTTAAACCTTGAACATGTTTACCCATTTATATTTTCTTAACTCTTTACACATCATAGACTCTTATAGGAACACATTGTTTCGTCAACCCTTACTCACTGATGAGCCTCGGGGGTTGAAACCGAAATAATGTGCGTTTCGTCCTGAGTGTAAGACTGGCCGAAACGAACCACAACCTTAAAAACTCTTTTTTTTAAGACAAAGTTCCCACCTTACTGGGAAAAAGTATACTCTCGATTCTCTATTATCCAATAGTTACAGAAGATCAGAAGAAAAAAAGCAATTGCATGGCCTACCTTGGGTTCCGCACAAACAGGGTAAATTGGTTGCGTTCGACGATAAGTGGAACTCCCCTTCTTCCGGTCCACGTCCAAGGCCCCTCCTTCCCAGTACACTTTAATGTCCTTCATGATTTTCGGCCAAAAACAGTTTAAACCAGCCAAGCGCGTGAGCCGCGGTGACTTTTGACTTAAATCTATAATCGCGCCTGACGGCAACCCCTTCTGGCACTCCTGCAAAAAAACTAGGGATCACAGGATTACAAGTCAGGAATACTGCTCAAGCTGCAATACCATGATTTTGCGATCTTCTTCCATACTTGGCACCAGCGATATCAAAATCTCTACCAGTGTATCTATCCTCTGTTTGACTTGGTGTTGGGTACTTCAAATGGCTTTGAGCCTCCCTGATGAAACCGTCCCAAGTAAGCATACTAAAATAACCAACGTCTCCGCGCTTCTTCTAGCGAAACCTCCCCTCTGCTGTATCCGAGGGCTCCTGAAAAGCCATACGAAAAACCATATGAAAATGGGGCCAGTCTAAGCCGGCTTTAACGACTTACCATGTCTTTTCAAAGTAGTCCGTCAAATTCTTCTCGCCCTGCTTGTTAAGAAAAGTTATGAGGCTCGCATACTTCGATGCAAAGACGTCTGGATTGGAGGTTTTACAGAGGCTCCTAACGCTAGCCAAAACTTTTTCGGTGATATCCTTCTGCAATGCAAACCAAAATCAAGTAGAGTAGGCGAGTGCACACTTCCTGCACCATCCTGCACACACCTGCACACTTCCTGCACACACCTGCACACTTCCTGCACACTTCCTGCACACACCTATAGGGGCGGATTTAACATCTACCAGCGCACCTGTCTCAGTCTTGCATGACAATTTCTCTTCACCGCCTGTATAACGTGGAATGACACAGCAGTTTCTGCGCCCTTGACTGCGGGAACACCTTGGCGAAACCGTTGTAGAAAGAGTTACAGTCATCGCTCATAAAATATTCTGTATCAAAGAAGGGTAAGAGGGTCTTCATTTTTTCGAACATGAACGCCACCTCATTTTCGGTCATTCTGAAGCGAATATTTTTGGATGGAAATGTGCACAGAAACGGGAAGTTACGAACCGATTAGATAAGAGGTAGGCAGCCGGCAATCCTCGATCCCACTCGTCCACGACCACGACCGTTGCCAATCTGAGGCAGTACGACGTCAAGTTGAAGGTGTCGTCCATGCAGATGGCGCGCGCTCCGTACTTGGCAAGCCACGTCTCTTGCACTGGTGTTATTATCACTGAAATAGCAATTATGTACAACAGCCACAGTGTCCCCAACCCTACTTGTGTTTCCCTCACCAAGACTGAAACCTTCGCCAGTGTCGTTGACTGCCGGGGTTTAGACCCTTATCCCATCTTCTGCTGCCTTTTCCTGAACTCGCATCTCAACTCATCTTATATTCACGTCATCTCTTCTGGAGGGATCCACCTTGTTTCGAATGCCAATTAGCCTGAAAAGTCATTAATGATGCGTTAGGGAAACAATCATGACCAAATATGTCACCTACTGCTACCATAATCCACGTTGGCACTGGTGCACCTAATAGCAAAGGTGGCAGCGTCCTTTCAGCGACGCAAGCATCATTCGCTCAGTCTTGATTCTTTCGCTTCGCATGTTGAAGAAGCGATTTATGGAGCCAGTTGCTCAATCAGTTTATGCGACAGGGAGCATTTCAAAAGTTGGCAATGGTTCTGTTGAGTCCTTTTACAGTTGCAGCTCAAGTGTTGCAGTGGAAATGTTTAAAATGTGATAAGTGGGGCGATAGAACTGTATTAGTTCGATACAAGGACTTTTGTGCGGTGATTCCTCAATATCTGGAATCAGTTCTTGACCTGATAATACACGTGATATTGAAAAAAAATGCAAGGTGTGTGTACTAATTATGCGTCGTTATAGATATTTCAAACGCTGTGACGTAAGATTTATCCCAACTTGTCCGCCGTCGATGATGTCTTCGTCTGTTGATCAACTTTGGGTGGTTCAGCACTTGAGTTCCTATGATCATCGCATAAAACACACAGATATTTGTTGGAATAGTTCAGATGTATCCGACGGACACAACTACGCGAGCAACAAACTCAAACTTGGGTAATCAAACTTTATGCACATATTTTACACAAAGTCGCAACTAAGTCATCATTATGATAAGGACTTTCGATAAAAGACAGGATTTCTAAATTTAAACAGCAACAACGTAAGGAATACACGAAGATCCTTCAGTGTTTTGCAGTAGTAGCACAATAGAGCTTCAGCATGAGATAGCTGAAAAACAAAAATTCTTAAACATCCCTCAACGGAACTGGAAACATACGGCAATGATGAGTCAATGAATAAGCACGTTAAAGGTAGAAATGATCAAGAGAAGCCGAGTTCACGAAATAGCCTAAAGGCCTAAATGAGGAAAGCTTGATTGTCGAGATTTGTGATACACAATTGAGAAAACGAACAAGGAAAAACTGTGGGAAAAGGTGGGACAGCTGTCGTCGGTGCAGACGATCGACTCCTTTTAGTGCGCATTGTAGTTTTCGCGCGCTATCAGTTGATCGATTTTCTGGGTACGACTTTGATCCGATCGATGTGGGTTCATCCGTATTTGACTTGCCCGTAAGTGCTTCAGCACACAAGGCATTGTTTAACTATCACAAGGATCTTTCGTCAAACACTGTCTGTACTGGTAAATCAGCACTTAAAGGAAGCGATTACGATAGATCTCAAAGGGGTTTAGAGGGGACGTGGGGGTCTCAATAGTACGACAATGGCGAAAAAAGCAAAGAAATCCGTCAAAAATAAGCAAAATAGTACCCCTTTAACTGCCCGTTCATTTTCGACCGTGAATGAGCGGCGACAAAGAAAGGAGTTGTTTGGACGTGTTAACCCCGATAGCCGCCATCATGCCAACAAGCGTAGTGTTTGATTGATAAGGCAATACGTGGGCAAGTTGGAAGATACAGCCGCTAGAAGGGAAATGATCATCCAAAATGAAAAGCCACAGCAAACAGTCCATCCAGATCATCAACAAAACTAGTGGGCGTCACGTCACTGGGGGCGGAGCGTCACACGGGTCCTGCTCAGCAACCACAGCACCTTTCGCCGTGGGAGGACCACACATCGCTTCCTTGGCAGCCAAGTAATTGCTCCGTGTGGCGCAGGTTCTCCCCGATGCGAAAATTCCTTATCGTAATCGCTTCCTTTAATGTTGATAAGGAATATGCTAATTACATATTTTCTTACCAGCGCCACTCGGTGCAATTGTGCAATTTTGCGGAAACGTGGTGCAACGCTTGCTCCCATCAAATTATTTGAGCTAACCATAAAGTACATATGTATAGTAGTTAATCGTGACCCTTGTCAAGATCATGATGTTAACTTTGACTGTTAACTCATGATGTTAGCACTTTTGGACACCATTTTGGCGCGACTTGGCACAAATATTGATAATGATGTCTGATATTGGTAATGACTAATGAATTCTACGCCGAAGTGGATGTCATAGTTATATTCTTTCAGCGCACTATTATGCCCTCACAGCCTAAGTTTCGAGCGTTGTTGAAGGTGCCTGGGATTTTAATGGGTGATAGTACGCAATACAATCAGAAAAACCTATGTAATGAGAAAAAATGACACATAAGAGAGATAATCCAAGTTGGAACCTCCGTCGCCAGTTGTACTAGTTTCTTACAGCTCTTCTTAGGCATGTCAGACTTGATCGAGCCATGCGCTAGCGAATCGAATGACTCGCTCACACTGCTTACATCATGTTAGCCATATATTTGTTGTTTCGAATTTACAACTTTTAATTACAATTTTCATTGAGGACAAACGCAAGAGCGAGCTTCTATCACGGCAATCATTCGATTCTGAGCATTTAGTCACTATATCTAACTGTATTCCATTGTTCCCTTACTACACAGCGCATTGAGCAATAACAATAAGTAGAGTACAGCTGTCCTGTCCATGTGTCTCCAGAAATCACGAGAGGAACATTTCAGCCAGAAAACAACGTCTCACTTTTCATCAATCAGCGGATTCTATTGGAAACAATACCCGCACACCCTAAATGTGCAGATATTTCTTTACCTTGTTCATGCCCTCTGGGTTGTAATGGCATCTGGCGGAAGGGCACAGACATGCCGCGCGTCGGCGACTGCCTCCACCAGTGCTACAATGTGAAACGGGACCTTGCTCGCCTAGATGGAGTTTCGTCCACTATGGCATAGCGCAGGGTGAATACGAGGAAATCCTCGACAGGTCGTATTTCGCCATGAGATTGGAAAGGGGTCGTAATTAAAGGTTCATTCAGGCGGGACACAATCGGTCTAGCTGCCACTTACTTTGCTGTCATCATTTAAATCAACAAGTTGTTGTAGTTAGCCTCAAGGGCAGCGAGTATCTACTCTAGAATGATGCACATGCTTCGAGAACTTAGTGGAGGAACAGCATCTTGGTAGAAAGTTCAAAACAGGCAGATTCGCAGCCTTCTTGGCATTATCAGATCCTGCACCGCAAGCTGTCATTCATCAGAACGGGTTGGAAAGGAAGCGATTTGAATAAAGGAGTGATCAGACATCACTATGACCACAAAAGTTATTCTAATTAGTTAATACTGGAAATATCTTTTGGTGTGATTAAGCAAGTCGTCACTAGGACAAAACACCTTCCCAATGACTCCGAGTGGGGTCACTGCATGGCGCATACAAGAACGGAATGGATCCGCGCCAAGTGCATCATTTTCAATTTACTCCATCGAACTGACGTGTACAGAAGTATTTTGAAGGTGTTCAAAGAAGTTCCCTACTACGGCGAGGGAGTAATAGAGTTTTCGAGTGGCTTCGAAAATTTCCTTGACATTTCCTCGACGCAGATTTCTCGCGAACTAGAAAGCGTTCAAAACAAATGGAGCACTATCAGAAAGCGTAAATCTTCTACTTTGCAACGCTTTCCTCCGATTTTCAAAGCATTGCCAACGAAGACAGCTACTGCCTTCCAAAGAGTGGGAACTCGCATGTAAATTTCAAGTTTCCTCGACAATTTTCCGACGTCTCCCACTCTCGAGAATAGGCGTGCTTAGAAAAACGCTCAGCACAACTTAGAAACTAGAAGTCTTCGCATTCAAAAGCTGCCTTCACTTTCTGAAATGGTTATCAATGAAGAAAGTTATAGTCCTTTGAATAGGGGGTACATTTGACGATTTTTCCA
Source organism: Ostertagia ostertagi (assembly GCA_036418205.1). NCBI lineage: Eukaryota > Metazoa > Nematoda > Chromadorea > Rhabditida > Trichostrongylidae > Ostertagia > Ostertagia ostertagi. The sequence continues at coordinate 38,358 of MU868922.1, read as the reverse complement.
ACTAGCGCGCTCTAGGCACAGCGCGCGACGCGATCGCGGGTAGTTAGCGCCGCTATACTGGAGCGCGAGACTGTTCAACTGTGTAGGGGCAGTACCTCCTTCAATGTTCTACTTTCCGGCCAATGTGGCAAAGGTTAAATGTCTTTAAAGGAAAGAAGGAGAACCTAATCTGAGCAGAATTGAATCTAGCATTTGGATCAAGCCGCATTTGCGTGGCAGCGGCGCTGCGTCCCTCTCGCACATCTGAAACTAGCATTTTTTGATATGAAACCGGATGTGCAGAGGACAAAAAGGGGTCGTATCAGAGTTCATGTTTTGGAGGGGGGTCGTAAAGAGGCGGTTATTTCCTCGACACGATTTTCACCCTGCATAGCGCGTCTCTAGTTTTGCCTCATTTTAAGTAAGTCACCACCCCTCCCATCTTCTTGTTCCACCCCTGATTTTGAGGTTTCTCTTGTAGCATTGTTCAAAGCTGAGACCGCAAACGTTCTCTGCCCGTTTGCGCTCGGGCCTTTCGTGACCCAGAGAATATGGATGAAATGGGGTGAAGCTCAAGTGTTTACGTACCTGCAAGGGACCCGGAAACAGAACGTCCAAGTGAGAAGTTCCCAGACAGTTATGGGAGACCAGTTAACGTTCCGCTGTTGCGCTCAACACGTTCTGCAGTGATGTGGCTATGTGCGACAAGTATCCACGCCTTTCGCGCTCTCTGTGCCATCCTTAGGCTGCATGGCGATGTTAGATTTTAGTTCCGCCCACCGCGACGCATCCCCGCCCACCAATAGCATTTGTCTTCCCTCCTTCATTCCACTTCGCGCCTTTTTCCGGTCCCCAACTGCTCCGAATCGAATTATGAAATTCCGTACGAAACCCCATCTAGTTTGGACCCCCCCAGCCATCCGCCGTTCACTCGAGGAAATGCCCTGCTCCTTAATTGCAGGCCTAATATAATATATGCGGTGAACATCTTGGACATTTTTTTCCTACACCATTTCTTTCTACTCTGTAGGCCTTCTCGCAATCGCGTTATGAATATTTTTATCATTAAAAACAAGTGCGTCACGATATTCGTATGGGACGATATTGGAAAGTTGCCACGTGGATTGGTAGGGTTCCTGCCCAACGAGACAATAGGTGACGTCATAGCGGCAGTTGCGCCTTATGATACGGCGTGATAAGGCGCAACTGCCGCTGCTCGATTCTGGAACGGATTGCAGTGGCAGCGTACTAGATATGATGTTATCGTTATCGTACGATTTTCATTCCAGAATGCACCTCATTCCAAGCAGCCGGATCGTCTAATCCCATCGTATCGTATCCTATATAGCTACGCTCGTCCAATCGTTATCTATTTCAGGTCTTATCAGTTGATAACGCGTAGGTAGCAGCCCCAACTCGAAGCCAGCGTGATCGCTTCCTTTAGGCACCGCATTCATAGAGACGCCCCACCTACCAAGTTAAGTTACTCTAACTGAATCGTGCTTGTCAATACACTCCTCTCTAGCTTCTTGAATCACGCTCTGAAAATTTTATCGCCAGTACCGCTCATTTCGATGCACCATGCCCCTTGTGGACGGGACTCCGCTCTGTATTTCTTGGGTTATGACCCACCCATCTTCGCTTGAACCGTTTTCTCTAAGTGGACCTTATTGGTAGTACTGGATTTCGTGACAGGCATTCAGACTAACAGACGGACAGACAGACTGTACGGAAAGAAAGAGCAATCCTTAATTGGCTTTCTCCTCAGGCTTCACCTTCAAATTGTCTGAGTGATTTCATAGAATTGAGGTCAAATTCAATTCATATTTCCCTATCATACCTCGAAATAGGAGTGTCAAAATTAGCCGTCTCCTCGAATCCCATTCGCCTTGTTGAAGCGCCCCACTCCTTTGTAACAACAGTATTAGCGTATTATTTATTGTGTTCTGTATACTTCATGAAATGCGAATCATTACCGTAACACTCGGAGGGCTGCGCGAACATTTCCGTCATTCAACAAATCATATGTGGATACCAGTGTTTAACATCATATGTTTACAAGCATTATAAGTACACGTGCCTAGTTTGCAGTCTCTGCCAACGTCATTTGAAAAGCATTATGTACGTACAAAGTGATATGTGTGTTCCACTAGGCATATCATAGTTCCGTGCCCTATCCCAATATCTCATGTGTTTTCGATAATTGTATTTATATTTATTAAAAATTCGACTTCACTGAATTACAGTCATCTTTGCGAAATAGCACGACAGGATTCAAATGAAAACGACTACACAATCATTCTATCAGAATCAACCAGGCCAATAACTCCCTAGAAGGACCGCCCACTTGAGGTCCAAGCATATGTTTGGTATAGGTGACATGAGCAGTAAGCGCTCGTTTGTCCTAAAGAAGCACATAATTTAAGCCACATGTATGAGCTGTAAAGACCTGAATCTGTTCAGTGCTGTTACAACCTTGAAAGGACGTCCACATTCGGTGCATAGGCAATGCATATCTTCAGCTCCCAAGTGCAACTTGTGTTTCATTAGGTGATACGATTTTTGAGAGGTTTATAGCACACATCGCATTGCACTTCGCCTTCCGAATGTTGCTGAAATAGTTATGATAAATTTGCTCTAAATACAGATTAGTCCGCGAGCCATATTATTTGGTTAATAGATTTTGTATTCCTCATTTACTATTCGCATGAAATGGAGGGAGAGACACTGCTCTCCTACTGCAAACACCTTTAATTACTCTCTTGTACTCAACGTCTCATCCAAGCTCCACCATCATGCTTGTACTCTCATGATTCTTCATAGGTATTTAATTAATGTCAACTGACATGAGTTGTGGGTTGTTCTCCACTATGCAAAGCGGCATAAAGAATCAATTATCGTTCATTATCCTATTCCTACTATATATAATCGGCTAAGCGGTGTGTGTGTCTGACCGGAAATTCATAACTTCACCTCCCTTTGGACCAGAGCGCTCAAACTTCTAGGATATATAGGGGGCGGGCGTGAACACTGATGATGGGTGGCGGGAAGTGATAACTACTGATAGGAGCTGATAACGGACGTCGAAATGTTGATGTCACGCTGCACCGTTCGCGTTGACAGTGGAGAGTTTACACTTAATGTATGATATGTGGGATGAGGCCGGGACTAAGAAGCTGAGTGACGAACAACGGTAACGAATGTGGTAGCAACTGATAAGAACTGATAAGGAGCGTCAAAGTGTGGATACCACCAGTTTCGTTGCGGCCCTTGCGGTTACATTGGAACCTTGGCTCTCACATGTGGTATAGGGGATGGGACGGGAACACGGATAGCGGATGATCAGAAGTGATAACAAGCGATAACGGATGATAAGGAAGTTTGGATTTTGAGTACTGCTAATTTTCGTTGCAGCCTTCGTGGTGACAGTAAATATTAGCTCCTACACGTTGCGTGGAGGGTCCTTCCTAGGGGTTGAAATCGACAAGGAATGACAAGAGCGTTTGAATGCAGATCTCCTACTTGCAATTATCACTGGCAAGCGATCAAGGTGGCGAGGGTTGAATGTAGTAGGTGACAGAAAGTGGTATGAGCGGCAACTGTACTGATAAAAGTAGCGACAGTTGAGCGTGCACTCAATTGAACTAAACCAGGTCCCTAGCACGTGAATATGTTCCATTCCTATCCTTCATCTAAAGAAGCAAAGAAAGTTGAGCTGCTCAACTATCTGGGCTTGGACCAATAGCGAATTTCCATCATATTTGCAATCTCCATCATGGTTAGATGCTGATTGATTGGTTATATTTCACTTACACACCGATTCTTCAATTGTGGAAATTCTATAAACCGCTAAATCACCCGAGCTCGATATCAATGCTAAATGTTTACGAAGTCATGATAAGTGTATTTTCATTCCGCATGCTACTGCGCGCATTACGCTACAATCTTCAGCAAAATTGGACGGCCTTTGAAATTCATGTGACACATCTTCCAAACATCTCCGTTAGTTTCTCAGCCACGTAAACTAATATTCAGCA
>MU868922.1:4974-26376 GCA_036418205.1 Ostertagia ostertagi | reverse complement strand
ACAAGAGAGACACTGAATACCCACCCTCGCATTGGCGATATGTTGGTAATAATAATGATGTATACTATGCTGGAATAAGTACATCAGAGAAATAAGATAAGTAATTAATCGAAAAACACCAAAGGTTCTCAAAAATTATGGACCGACCTAATACAAATGACAGTTCTACTCACATCTACGTCGCGACCTTCGGCCATGCGCTGTAGAAGAGAATGCTTGATTTTGCTGGAAGCAGAGTGCTTCTTCAGCTCCGCTTTCGACTGAGTAGAGCGCTCGTCTGTCGAAGGTGTTGGAATAGGGTCTGCCTCCTTAACAATCTCAAACACTTGACAGTTCTTGCGACGAAAAGTATATTTTGGTTGAGTCAGAAAGGAGAAAAGATAGTACTCACTGAGGAAGCACATCTTATTAAATTGAAAGTTTTATACATACCTCATATTATGCAAGAGCGTTAGAGCTATCGTGAACCGCTTCCAGCTCATGAGTCACTGCTTACATGGATAGATGCGCTGTGCATTACTGGGTTTAAATGAACATTGTTGACGAATGTGCTATTGAAGAGCTCGAGACGACCTACACAGTCCACTTAGGTCTGGAGTCGGGGAAGCAATTTTAGTAGTGTTCAGTAAATTATGCTTGACGAATTTCAGTTTTCGTACTATGAATTAGTGCCCATGGAGGATAGTGTAACGACATGATGGTCTAATTCTGTGGAAGTCCGCATTTCAGTATTATGATCAGAATTGCAACCCGGAACATCCATGAGTACAACCATAGTGCCAATGCTTTTCTTGGTGTTCATTTGAATTCCCGAGCACTCAGAATTATTATCTTCTCTCTCCCAGGGTACCCCCTGACTTGACATGAACGATACATCTCATTTCGCGGTCATCATACAAGTGCAACAATATTTTTTTCTGATCTCGTCTCTTTACTAGAATTCGGTTACACTGCTACTATTCTTCAAACTTCTTATTGGTTTCACTAGTGCAGGGTCCACTACGGATTTATAATTGCCACTGCTCTGCCTTGTACATCTAGATTAGACATCAATATCATCGGTGCGAACGTATCAGCGAGATCCGCTTGAAGATCCATTCCGTAAATGAGCGGCGATGCTTCAATGGCACAAAAACATGAAGAACATTGTGGCTGCAGGTGCACGCAACATTTTCCCTACTGCGTGAATCGGAGAGCACCGCAAATACTGGAATTCTTCATTCCGTTAGCTTGTTGGAAATTTTGAAATTCACGCTTATTCGCTTCGCAATGAGTCCGAATTAGTAAAATACCAAGGATTACACTGACGTAGTTGACGTATCATCCCAAGCACTGTTAAGTTACTGGCGTCTCCCGTTCAAAATCTAACGAATTTGGTAACTGCCGCAGCAGTGGGGCTTAGTAACAATGCGAAACCAATACAAAATCAAAAAGGTGTGATTGATTCGGATATTCACTGTCGTATTTTCTGCAATATTTGCACTGCTACATGCACGGAATAGAGCAAAAGAATGTTATGAGGTCAATGGTGTTGAAATAGGTTCTGGCGTCCGTTGTGGTAGGTTAGCAACTCTTAAGTCGGGCAGTGTATGATAGCTCTAACGTCTTTGTAAATTTTTAGAAATGAATGGCCCCGGCATAAGTTCTTCTCAATGGAATTCTTGAAATGAAAATATGCCAGAGAAATAAGGTCGAATTTTTCCATAGCAATACTGAAAACCTATGGACGCGGCTCTTTGAAACGTTAACTATGAACAAACGGTTGTTTTACCACACATGAGGGTTCCACTCGTAATAGTGTTTCTGAGAATTTCTTACATTCCACTGGTTCTCCTAAAACTTGAAATAAATACTGAGAAAATGTTTCAGAAGAGAGGGGAATTGAAGTCTTGGAGTTTCATTTTGTGTGAACGCCTCATAGCTAAGACATCGTCTCGTGGTGCAACACCTAGTTTTCACCGCTCTACTCTAACTGAAATTGGTTAATGGCGGAACTTGAAATGGTTGCGGTTTTGTTTTATAGTGTTCGTAAGCAACGTCGGAATAAACTATAGTGACTATGCGAGGAAGATGTAAGCAGGGTTAAACGCCCATGATTTATGCTTCGCATACATTTAAAATATTGTAATCTCATAAGTTTATCAAAATTCAAAGATTGACAAATAATTTCTGAGACGTTTGAGACAAACAATTTATAATTTAAAAAATTACATGAAATTGCTTTCGTAGTGCATTTGTAAAGGACGAATTTACGATTAGAATGAAAGTCGAAGAAGGAGTAATTCACCTAGTTGAGGGACCCGCGGACCTCCTAAGGGTGCGGACTGAAGCGCAATTGGCACCGAAGGAGTTGACCTCGGCGACCTATTAAGGCTCAATCTTGGCGCGGTGGGCCAGTGCACGCCCACCGACCAGCTGATCACTCGCCGCAGGTCTATGCGCAAATCAACGGGCAAGGAAGGGGTCCCATTTCTCGGGTTCTGGGCCGTTTCTCATGGTTCTTCCTTCTTTCGTGTACCACTCACCATCCCTAGGTTAATTTGAAATGGGTTGCTTTTTCATCGTGAATTCGTCCTTTAAGCAATACCAGATTGGTCCCCCGGCAAGCGCCGGAACCTCCCTACCTTGCGTAAGCTTTCCCTTCTCCCTCCTCTCCTTACTCTCCCCTCGTTCCCCTCTGCTCGCCGGCTACCACAGCATCACCTTGTCGAATGACCGAAAGTGTGCTAAGTGCGTGTTTATATAGCCGTTGGGATGCTATCACAATCATGCCATTGCAAAACACTAATAGCTAAAGTCCTGTGAGCTACATGATTTCTGTTAGCGGTTTGTTTATCCCATGAGCTTCCTTCTCACTCACTTCATTTTGCGGACGGACACACATACATACATACATACACACACATACAGACATACAAACCGACACACAAAGTTAGCGCTTTATAAAATAGAAGGATTAACACTATTATCCTTTTGTCAAGAGGTAGATGTATTGTCGACTCTTTTCTTTTGGGAACATGGCTGTGGAAGATTCGATGAAAAGCCTGTCTCATGTTGTCGCTCAGAGTCCGTCCCGCTAAGCATCCACGACCCAGAACACGTTTGAAATTTTACAAGAGAAAATAGCTGAGGAAAGCATGATCTCATGGTAGTAGGAACGTATTGCTCTGACGTGGATTGCCTGAACATGCTTCGTCCCCCTTGAAATAAATGGTTCAGCATTGGCATTCTGGTATTCCCGAAATAGGACAGTCTTCATAGTCGATCAATTCTAGTGGCAGCACGACCCCACGAAGTATCAAGTTTTGTCACGAGAACATTCTAACTTTTTTCATATTTTTGCCAAACTTCGAAGGATATGTTTGTGGTGCTCTTGACGATGTGCAGTGTGGTGGGTTTCCATGTTAATGAGTGGACCTTCTGTGTTCTTCTCTAAGAGTACCGAAGCTGGACGTTTGTAGGATTAATCACTACTGTCTACTTTGAGGGTTCTTACTGAGACACGGAGATAGTTGCCGGCTGAAATATTTGCAAGGTCCGAGAACACAAGCGATAAGCAGAAAGATTTGTAAGAATTGACTGCAGTATTGATGAAGCAACTGTAACCTTGACAAAATATCCGTTGACTGTTGACTCCGAGCTTTTCGGAAATCGATTCTGTGAGAGCTCTCATCTTGCCATCGAAGGAGCCCTACACTTCTCTCGCAGTCAATATCAAATGGAGATACACTCCCTCATATTCATAATTGAAAAAAGAACCAGCAAATGCCTCAGAAACAATTTGCCACCCTTTGCATCACGCTCGTCTCTTTGCGAGTATTTATGCAATAATGTAATGTTGTTATGACTTCTTCGTCAGGAATGGTTACGATAACAAATGATAGAACCAAGTGGTAAATTATGAATAGATGCAGCTATATGTGAAGTACACCAGGCTTCTCTATTGCCTCATTTAGTTGCGCAGCGTTTACATTAGGAGATAACAAGAAGATTGGGCGAAGGTCATCCTCAAAGGTTCTGGTTGGAACATGGTAACAGGCGCCCTGAAATAGCTGCTGAAGGGTACCTACCTCCCGATCTACTGGTATATGGCTGATATGGAATGACAGGGTAAAATGAAATCGGTTAGACCGACGTCACACTCGGCGACGGACAAGCGATGGAGCAATCGCGATCGCTCCATCGCTTGTCCGTCGGCGCAATCGCTTGCAAAGTGCACAAGCGACGGCCGATGGCTCTGCTCGATCGATACCGCAGCCGACTGCATCGACTGGGGGTGTGCTCTTGGCAAACGATTGCGCAGTAGCGTGTCAATCGTTCTCGGCAGAGCGATTGCAACGCGATGGAGGGATCGCGATCGTTCCATCGCTTGTCCGTCGCCGAGTGTGACGACGGTCTTGAGGAAAATCCGGAAGGGAATCCGTATTCACTCATCATTTTAATAATGGTGAGAATAACAGGAGCGAAACAAACTTGATCGTAATGCTTTCTTCTCAAGACAGACAGCCGTAAGAATGGTGTAGCCATGCATACCAACTTGCTAGGACTAATCACGGGATTATTGGCAAAGCGACGTTGAAAGAGGAAGACATCATTTGGCGACGCCATCTAATGCACATGCTTTCCCAGAAAGTCCGCAGACATGCTTTCTGCATATTGTGGGCATATGGACTGTAAGCGTCTTCACAGTATTTTCTATACACCCTATGGCAGACCACTAATAATCAAGTATACAAATTAATATACTTGCTGTGGGAGAAATTAGAAACTAGAAACTCTAAGCTGTGAAGGCGGTACCGCGAAGTCAGAAGTTTTTATAACAAAGAATCACTAGATCCCAAAAGCATGTTCGAGTGCGCACGCTTGCTTGTTGTTACAATCAAAGTGCGATGGCGAGAGCGAGCTAACGGGACTTTGACACTTTTGAGAAGTGAAGTAATCTCGGCTGATAAAATCGCCTCAATATTCAGAGCTCGGAGGACTGTTGTAGGTTAATCCATGTTTAATCGATTACAAAGCGTATCGAAGGAAGAAATGCTGGTAGAAAACGGAGAAAATTCCCTAATTCCCTAGATGGACTCCTCTTTTTGATGATGATTCTGTGGAAAACAAATTGTGGTGAGTTAAACTCAAGCGTTTGGCGAGACAAATAAGGTTGTTTGAGACGACAGAAATGCCGAATTCGCCTCACGCCCCCAGCTGCGAACAGTATTTATACAAATGACCGAATTGAAAATTGAAGAGCATATTCCAAACTATCAATAATTATCACAATAGCTACTCAACACGTTATACGTGTGAGTGCTGACAAGCTATGGTAAGTATACCATGAAAAGCTGAGTTGGAATGAAATGGTGCCCCGGTAGCGTAACTGGTAGCGCACTTGCCCGGAAAGCGAGAGGTGCGGGTTCTAGTCCCGCCTGGGGCGAAAGTTTTGTTCACAACCCAGCATTCTTGTGAAATATCACAATAGCATTCTATTGTACTCCGACGACATCAGAAGAATTTGCCATAGAATCGTTCTGCACGGTTCGATCTCAACGTGGTCCGTGGCGAATCGTGGACCACTACGACATTATCTGAATCGCCGGCTAAAAGCGGTCTCGCATAGTCAGAGCTACTGTCCAAGAAGATCCACCAGTCAACCAATTGAAGAATTTGGAGCAGCATCAGGCAGCGATTAGGTGAACTTCCTTGAGCTCGACGTCACGGCAGGTTATATCATATCTAGAGACGGTGTAGGAGTGAAGGAGGGCCAGCTTCTGCTTGTGGGGAGATACTCAAAGAACATTTTGCCGTAAAACATCCATCAACATCTTGGAAATGGTAAAGTTAGGCTGGAAAGGAAAGGTATTGCTGGGAAAGGGGAGAGACACGTCCGCTCAGCTACTCGAGTCCACGCTGAATCTTCTTCGCTTGGACCGTGCTATAAAATATTGCTCGCAGTGACCGCATTCAAGCAGGTAACTTTCAACAGCTTTCAATTAGAATGCAGGGTAACTGCTCAAGCAGAGTGGATTTAGCGCTTTCCTGTCAAATCCGCGATATGAAAGGTAGGTTCAGACGTGGTCGCGCAAGTGGATATCCCAAGGGATCACCATTATTTCTAAAACCTAACCATTCAATTCTCTCTCAAGATTAAATGCAGCATGATCCGATTCTTGGCGGATTTCATTGTTATCGTCGTCATGACTCTGAAATTGTGCTGAAGTTCTTTTGGATTGGAAAATGAGCAAAACACGAAAACAAGTGTATCAAGAAGTTGATGTATGAAACTTACCATGTCATATTGTCCCGAAAGTAACCGCTGGATTGTGGCTAGCTGGTGCTCCATTTCTACCATAGCATCAATCTCATCGTTTTCACCACCTGATGACGCGATGTTCTTTAGAGCACAAGAAGACGCATCTGCTAAGCACAAACTATGATTACCATGAATCGATCTTCATTGAAACAAAAACTCATTATTTATCTTCATGAACGATTATCTATAAAGAACAAAGATTCGCGACGGACTTCTTTCTTACCTTGAGAGGGTATGTGAGCAGGTTCAGAATTGTTTGGTAGAGGAGGACTGGGCGGCTCCTGAGTGAAAGAGAGCAGATAATTATGTAATGTTTGTATGGAGATGTGCAAATTCTATTCTTTCGCGACCTGGTGCCCCGAGGTGGTGGTGGATGAAGCGCATCGGTGGCGGAGCACCGAGGACACGGCAGAACGGGTATTAGAAGGGCCCGAACACCCTGTCCTAGGGGGATGCGTCGCGTAAGGAATGCTCTGACGACTGTTGCCTGCCGCGAGCCTGGTGAGGCCCTCTCCCCTATCTGACGACCTTACGACCGTGCTGCTAAAGATGTGTATATATTGCTACATAACAGAACACTAAGTACTAAGGTATTTATGCTAATATTACAATAGATTACGAGACTACAAGATAAGAGAGATAGATGGGGAACCTACGGGCACGATCGGAAGGATAAGCGGCGGAGTGGTATGCGACCGATCCGTTGGCTGTCGAAGATGGTGTTGACGGCAGCTCCAACCATGGCTGAGGACTCCACGGACACAACCGCTCGGCGAGACGACTGGACGACGACTGACAGACAGACGAGCGCGGGCCAAGGCAGAGATGCAGAGCACTTCCCGCACTTCTGGATGTTGCATGCGTTCGAACCATGGGAAAGTGTCTGCGTCCGTGGGAAGGCGTAGTATTTCGTCCTCCGAGGCGTGAGAACATGACTGGAGCACGGGAAAGTATCGGCGCATACCTTGCACGTTGAAAAGGTCGTGACGAGAGTCGCGACATATTCGTTTATGACCGTGCGGGCATCCAGCGGGCATCCCTTCTCCACAACTGATTATGGAGCAGCAAGTATGTTTAGTACGACCGTACACGCGCGCGCGACTTTCGGCGTATAGCTATTTGAAAATTGCACTACTGATTACAATCGCCGCGACACAATCGACGCCTGCATTGAGATGTGAGGGTGTTCAAACGGTTCGAGCCTTTCGGTTGGGCATGTTCTCATGACAGGCTTAGAGAAAGCGGTCGCGTTGAATCCCGGAATGCCGGGGAAAATGCATAGTGGATGATAGAAGACCGACCCAATAAGATGGTAGGTGGTGCTTTAGGGGCCGGAAACGAGATCTTTCCACTCTGAAGCTCTTAGCCCCCACCATTTCGAACGTGGAAAATAGCAACGGGTGCGTGAAAGATGTGCAAGTTATCCTTCCTACTCGATGTCCATTTTCCAGTACGCTGAAAATCGATCCCGCTTTGCTTTGTTCGACGCCGCAACTTGTCCCATACCAATCTCTATGGTCCAGCTCAGCTTGAAACGCCTTTCCGTCGTGACTTCTGCTATAACTCTAAAGAACTATTGGTCGCCGCATATCTCCACGTGGCGATGAATCGGCCTAGTCTCTGACACCGAAGGCTGCTAGCATGATAAGATGAAAATGGCGAATACTGAGGCAAATGAGACAGGTACTTCTCTTCGGTAGACACACCTCCTTCTGTAACTAGTCCACATCAGTCCACTGTGCCACCCACGTTTACCCGCTGGCCTTCTGCCGGCACCCACAGACGCTCTGTCTTCAATAAATTCCGTTTCCCTTGTATGCCCACTGTAGGCGCTTCCTGAATACCATCCTTGTCGTACCGCCGTACGTCGTCGTTAACTCATATCCAGAGTCACACCGAAACTTCGGAGCAGGGTCTGGACGCAGGGCAGGTGTGTTAACACTCTTATGCTTTGATATCCTACTGGAACAATGATAGATAAAGCACAGGCCCTACGCTGTTTGAATAACCGCGTTCAGATGTTTCCGTCAATCTCTACCCAGTCGCAGATCGTTTATCCAGAATTTTTCGCAAAATCGAGAACACCTCGTCGCTCGCAATCAGCGAACGAGAATCCAAATCGATGCCAGATCGGTGTCACGCACAATCATTGAACAAAACTCGTAAAAAGTCGCATTGTTGTGCCCGCTCAAGGACCGTTAGCTCTCATACACAATTATATTTGTGACAAGCTCAAGTAATTTTTTGTTAAGATCCGATTAATATAGCATTTCTCACGCTATTCTGTCTCCAGACAATTCCCATTGGAAATGCGTGCGGAGAATCAGTAGCCATATTATAGGTGAGGTTATATGTCTATAGTCGCGTAAAATATGTTTCAGACCCACTTCATAAACAACTGAAGTGCCAATGCGAATTAATGGGTATATGCAAAGTTTCATGCAAAAAAAAATACCGCATCATTAAATTGCGACAGTGTGTTGGCTCTAGGTTTCCGCGTATCGGTTGCTCCGCCTTGTGGTCCGCAATTACTACATGTCTCAGGTGTCCGCGGAAATAGAACATATGTAAGTTTGGGCCCTGTGGAATGCGTGCAAGACCGGCTGTAGCTCCCAATCCATTCCTTCGATTCACACTTAAATGCTAATCAACAAATGATCTGCCACGTTTGCATAAAATATAACTTCAAGGCTATAGAGGGGATAAAAGAGCTTGGAAAAGCTGTGTCGTACCGAATAATCCAGCTGTATATTTACCTCCCAGTAAACTACTTGCCGTGGCTTCTTGCATTTAATTAATTGTGTTCGAGAAATAAGATGAGAGGTCGCTTACGGTGTATTTAAGAAGAAACTCATATATTTGATCCTTTTGTGTCCACTCTTAAAGTTTCGCGGAATCTTTCACTAGAGGGCGTCGATCTTTGATATAGTGTTACTGGTTTCCGTACGTCGCCGGTAATCCATCGTAGCGGCTCTCTTTTCTTGCACAATATTAAAGTCTTGCAGTCGCGTTTAAGTCTGAATTGCTTTCACTGGAAAATTTATGTATTTTTTACTAGGGTGCAGGCGTCAGGATTTTTTAGAGATACACATATTTCCGCAGGCGTAAATACTCTACTTGACTAACTCTGAATGAACCCATGGTTCTTGATTTTGTATCCCAGCTACTTTTTCGAGCGTTTACGTTTTGGCTCTGTTCGGCTATTTTGTTTACGTTTCCGCTGTTCTGCTCTGGAAAAATGGCTTTGCGTAGCGAAAGACCCACTTTCCTTCCTACTTTATCGAGTGGTATTGGAAAAACCAAAAAACAACAGATCAAATCTATGTATCTTTCCGTTATTACTATTTGCACCCCCCGTCTGTCTTGCACTACAAAAATTTTCAGTCAGAAATCAGTACTGGCTATAATCGGAAACATCGATTGAATTAACTATCAAATTAAGCAAGATTCTCTGCACAGCTCGAGCCTGAAGGTAAACATGCGGCTTGCAGGTCGCCGCGCAGTATAACGTCCCGGTCGGTGGCGAAGTCACGCACATACTCACTACTTACTTACAAACCCACTTAGATCCAAACATAGATTTGAATCGTGACGTAGGTATGTTCATCGTACGCTGTTGTTGGCAGCAGAGATACCGAACGAAGAATGCATAAAAGTAAGATGTACTTAAATACGTGAAGGGTTCTCAAGTCCATGTCTCCGAAAGTTTAGACAGCTACAAATGAACTTTGCCGCACAGAGTTGCACTATACAGTTCACAAAGCGGGTGTAGGGAAAGCTTAAACGCGCGAATGTCCTCGTGATATGGCACTGGGTCCATCTGAAGGTTCTATTTCCTGATTCTAGCAAAGCCATGAGTGTCAGTGAAGAATTCCGTGAAGAATGTCGAAAACTAGTTCGAAAAACTTCTTCCCTACCTCTTTTGATGACGCGCTTCACGCCTTTCCGCCTTTTGTTGCCGTCTCTTCTCCTTCCGATCACGTCTTTCATTTTCAATTCTCTCACGCCACGACTCCAGCAGACGCTGCAACGATGGTGCATGTGCCACGAGAATGGCAGTGCGGCCGTCGTTGTCATCGTATATCCTAATAAGGTGACATTCACGCATAAAGCTGTGACGGATTTTCTCAACCGCAAAAATAGAAACCTTCCAGAAGTGATCCGTCTCCTGAAGCGAGTGCGAACTTGACAGTCCGTCATGCATTTGTGTCAAGAATGCGATGCGCCTCCGAAAGTATAGCTTTCGAGATCCCTTGGAAGTGTCATCGGCCGCACGGTGAAGATGTAGTTCGGGGGGGGGGGGGCATTACTTGCTATCTTTTCTCTGTACCAAAGAGCATTCCCTTGGGTTCTCTAACATAAAGTTCAAGAAAATATGTGAGCGACTCATTTCGAGTGTTTTGGGTTACTGATAAAGACGTGAGTGTCCTACCTCCACCCATCGTGCTCAGTGTCCATCTAAATTTGCCACACTGGTCATCCACTGCAGCCTTCCTCCACCCTGGCTTTAATCGGACTTGTCCATTGCCCATGGTCAGGACGTTCCTTGGCCCGTGGCAGACGCCTGAATGTGGGAAACGTCTCAGAAGCAACTTTACACACTACACCGTACTTTATCCGAAGTACACTTCAAAAGATCCATCACGTACCCACAAACGAGGCCTCTTAATCCTATCGTTCTATGTACTGGAGGGTCGTGCAAACAGAATCCGTCCAAAGACAGGCGCGCGTCCGTGGCCGCAGACTGCGCGCATGGCGAGACTTCCGTAACGCGTCATTCTATTGTGAATGTTAAAGGGACGCCAAGCCGACTCGTCCCGCCTTTTGCTAACAATCTCATCATGAAATCCGATTCGAATAGTGTCTTAAGTACCACTATATAGGACGGCAGTTGATAAATAACTCAAAATTATAATACATACTATTGACTCTAGGAAACATGTAACGATGGGCACATATTTGTGCATAGGATTACGAACTATTCATTTTAATACTTAACTAGGTTTGGTTCGCACCTAAGTAAAGGTCGGCGACCTTAATTAGGTGCAAACCAGACCTAATTAAGTACAAAAAGGTGCCGCTTCTACGAGAATAATCTTTGGAATCATGTGAATGAAGTAGACCATGAAGAATCATTGCTCCAATCGTCAAATTCGAATAAGGCCGCGCCCATCGAAAAACTGCCGCGTTACGACGCCGCGCAAGTGATCGCGCGCGACGGCGTCACTCCCGGACGATCTGTTGACCCGCACGAACCCATACTGGGAAGCACAATACAATGCCCCACGAGCTACATTTGCACCCTTCCAAAGTATGGGGCTCTATAATGGCTAATAAGGCAGCTGATTATAATATAAGCAAACATAGGACAAGACACTTCAGGAGGGCTTCGTCTAGCTTTGTCTAAGACGGATGGTGGGCTCAGCTGATTCGCTTTGCAGTCTAATCCCGGAGATAACTTTAAAAATGGTGCATGTTAATGACTATGCCAATAAAACTATGCCCTCAGGTAATTCATGGCGCACAGCCTGCTTTTGCAACAGTAGCTTATTCAATGATGGTATATAGATTCAGCGAAACCCCTTCCAATACGGAGGTTCGGTTACCCAGTCATACGATGAAGACTCCAGCCAATTCTAAGAAAATCCTTCGCGGGCTTAAATCTTGCATTCTTTCCCAATACGCATAGGTCAGTTGTGATCACTATAGGAACATTCAAAGATTGATGCACAAAGATTCAGATTCCAAAGAGAAACCGCGTCCAGACAACCACACTGCTATGAAATAAGTCGAAGGTAAGTGGCCCGGGCAAAGCTGAGCATGGAATAATGTCCCCTTTCGCGATTCGGGCACGTCAGTAGGCGAACAATGTGTAAGAATGGCGTAAAACGTGCGATTTTCGAGATAGAGGCAAATCGGTCGATAGAATATGAAGTAGAAGTGTGGATGTTATTGTAACAAGTCAGAAGGATAGAAAAGGTTTCTAGTGACTTTCACTCTAGACACCGCCTCGTGAGCGCATTCCCCGCATTTGACAAGATGTCCTGCGGCGTACTTTGACGGTAGCGCCCCCTTCGCTTTTCGACTTTTTTTCCGCAAAAACAAATACCAACTTGTTGCCTTTAGTTATTACCGTGACGATGGTTCCTCAAGCTGGTGAAGTTTGGGTCAGATAGAATTACGATTTGTCCGAGAAGGATTCCTTTGAAGCTGCTGAATCGGACGCGGTGTGAATGGAATGGAATGGGCATCTTTAGACGGGCTAAGAGTAAATCTTACCAGGTCCAAGTAAGCCTTTCCTCTCCCACCAGATCTCTTCTCATCCTCTTTCAAAGATTCCACTAGCACAACTTTCACTGCAAGAACAAAAAACAGGGTACCGACTGTGTGTCTGCAGGCTCTTAGTTACTTGTGTGGGGCCGCTGGACATTGAATGCGCCAGCATCTCCACAAGGGAATGATAATCGCAGAACGTTTTAATTTGCCATTTCAGTGACCGTTGAGAGTGTTTATTCAAGACAGAATTTCCTTGGAGACAATCAACACTTGCTCACCTGGCCATGTTGAATAATGGCCAGAACGATCCAATCGTCCAAATTATGCTCAGTAGGCATAATTGTGGAAATGTAACGTACCGAGAGGTTCTTAACATGTTTGCTGACATCCAGGGACTGCATGTAAGATACCCTCAGCAACGCGATCAAATGACATATTACCTAGTAAAATTCAAACTCTCGTGCTCCCTAAGATGCAGTTTGTTTCCAATGTAGTACAAATGACATGCCTAATCCTGCAATATCTTACGTTCACGTTGACAGTATTCGATTGGCTACCATCAATCGTTGGCCCACTCTTCTATGCCCAACGTCCTCCAAATCAAGCTATCCTCGTGATTATCGTCCAAAATTCTTAGAAGGAAATCTAGGCTCTCTCTCCAAGGAAAGGGGCCGTGACGGCAGTGCTTGCCCGACTCCTTGATGCATCGAAGCTATCGCGCGGAAGTTGATTCGTTGTTTTTTGAAAACAGTGGCACCGCCGTTCATGCCATCTAGTAACAAGCGCCAGAAGTTCTGTGCGTGATTCGCTACAAGTAAGTCTTTCTTTCCTTCTCCGGCAAGCCGATCTTACGTCGGCCACGGCCGGCAATGTAAATTTCTGTATGCACCTTGGAACGCTAATTTCGAATCTCCCTTCCACTCTGTCAGTGGCTTTATAACTTTTACTTTATTAGCCTCTACACTTTCTGGGTCTCTCTTGGGAAGCAGAGTCTATTCTCTGTCTTCTGTGGCTAGTCCAATTAGTACAGAATGGCGAAAAAACCAAGGACTCTCTTCGGAGATGCAGTGCGGGTGCGCCAGCGTAAGCGCCAAATTTTGGGTGGGCGGGCGGATCCGCAAACTGTAGCGGTAGCATGTGAATTTCCCGAATTCACTGTTGTAATGGAAAATGGCTAGAACTTCTTATTCTTTTACTAATTTCGAATGAGTGCTCACCTTACTTTCAGGATTGGACATCTCAAGTTGACGAATGAAGGCGGCGGTATCTACTTTGCTACTAAAACGGACAAGGTCACCTGTACTGTCTCATTGCGAAGTAGCATGGGGTACTCAGTGTTCCACGAAGTTTAATTAGTCGATACCTTCATAAGCACGCGTTCAGAAGTGCAATACGCGAACTGAGCGACGTCGATTTGAAGATTCAGTGAGTATGCGATTCCGGCGAGGAAGCCAGTACGTCCGATAAACGGCCCTAAAAAAGGATCGCATTGATTACCTTGCTGCGTCGCACGATCAGTAGGCGATTAAGGCGATTTATGGTGACCTTCGTTTTGGTACGACCACCTACATGCGCTGCGTCTACCTCGTCTCTATCGTTCCTACTCTCCTAATCTCCTGGTCGATACTGTCTCTGTCCTCGTAAGGCTCTAAATCGCCTAAAATCGCATTGCGATCGGCAAACTCTAACGCTGCCATGAACATGGCAGTGTTTCGTGTTCTGTTTTCATGTTGAACGCTGAAACGAGCAATATAACTGCACTTAATTAATCAAAAGGTTGTGAAATAAACCATTCACGTCAATTTCACTAAAAGTTGCTTGGAATCGTTGAAAATACGCGTCTTCTAAAGCAACAGTCCCAGCAGGGTTCTTCAACTTCGACACTAATGTGTGGAACGATGCGCTAGCCCTAGTCAAGAACATAAGAAGTGTGACTGAACAAAAAACTCACCTTGGAAAGCCGCGAAAGGGAGTTGAACGCCTTCTTTGGGCGTGTCGGCCATCGATCGTAAGCCCCTCTTGTCAGCCATGGATTGGCACGAAGGCATTTGCGATATGCTTGGACCCAGCAGGGAGTATGCGATCCAGATCCACAGATCCACAAAATGGCCTCCACAAATATACGCGTCCTACGGCTATCAAGAAGGCCTATACGATCGTGGCCGGAGCTTCCACTTCAAGCCTTAAAGCTCCTCTTTCGCGGCTTCCCACAGTTGTGTTTTTTCAAGGCACGACTTCTTATAACACTCAGGCCAGCGCAGTCGTCCAAACCCATTAAGCGTCCGAGGGTAAGACCGTGCTGGACTGTGTTTTCAAAATATAGCCTTTCGGAAGACAGCCCGTTTCATTCAGGACCCCAGGTTTCAAATCCCACTTTCTGTCTCAGCGCGCTTATCCTCGAACTTTTCCGTCAAAATTAAGTAATGGTCCTCACTCTAATGCTAAGGCATAACCAAGCCCTTCTTTCAAGGCACAACTGTGACTCGCAGAGACTCGTGGCGAGTCCTTTAAACGGCGGTAGGAGCAAGCTGCAATGATCTTCTTCCTCACACTGTTGTCTGGGTTTCTCTCATCTGGTGTTTATCTATGTCTATATCTATCTATGTTTATCTGCCTCTGTGTTCTCCACCATACTTCTGCGCCATCCCGGGGAACGGGGACTTTAGGGTACTATGAGATTGGAATCTCCTAAAAGTTCTCCTTTCGTTGAGAACGAGACTAAGATTTGAACGGGATGAGGGACTTCAGGGGTGCGAGTCATTCCATTTGCCCTCGAACTTCCTAATTTTTTGGCATACCCGTGGCTCCAGTCTTCCGAGGATGCCTCCTCCTATCATCGTAGCTGGGAGTAGCGCCAAAATAGAAAGCTTGCAGATTCCATACCACAGTGTTTATTTTTCAGTTTGAGCACCTACTATCGCCCATTAGCCTTCCCTAGCCCCTATTTCTCACATGATCTTGTTCCACGTCATAATTATAAAACCCCAATATTATGGAAATGTTGACTAAGCTAAGTGAATAGCTGTTTCCAATAAAGCCACCCCCTTAGTAGATAAACACAGCTTGTCAACAAATACTTAACTATAAGCAAAACACAACTCACCAACTTCCCATCCTACACCGCTGATCCGAATGTGGCGGAAGCATTCAAAGGAGAAGCTTTCTTTTTTGCTGTGAACATGTTAGTACAAAGTTTTACGTGTTCGAGTACGAAAAATGGGCAAAACACAGGAATTTTCATGCCGAAACTCAGTCATTCATGAGTAAGCGTGATGGCCGCAAAAGCTACAATTGTCCCGAGTAAAAGGATACGTATCGATTGGATGATTGGGCGATTAGGCGACTATCCTATTGCACGACTAGGAGGCGACCGTCTATGCCGGAGATCGCAGCAAATTGTTAAATGTGCAAACCTAAGGTCGTTATGTTCAGTTGGGACTTGGATAGTGAAGTTTTTCGAATCGGTGCCTCTGGACTCGGGTTTTAGTTCTTTATGGTTTGCTCGCTTAACCGCTTACTTCGCCTATCGCTCGAGATAGGCCGTTTGACGGAGCCGGTTGCCCCCCCCCCCCCTCCCAAAAAAAAAAAAAAACCGCCCTTGGGATACAAAAAAAAAACCAAGTAGGCGTGAATTACGCACGTTTCTGCCCCTCTGAGGGTCATCGCCAACAACGACGCTAGTCTCTTCGGCTCCAGGGCATCAATCTAAGAATTTCGAGGCGTCCGCGGCGTGCCGCTCTCGCCGCGCGGGCGGGGAGCTTGAGCGCCGCGCGCGAGCGTGTGTCCATCCTCCACCTCCTATATGAACGGCGCTTCAGTACAGTTGGCGAGTTTGCTCGACGCGTTCTCTCTTCGTTGAGAGCGCAGAGAAAACGAGGGCGAGCACACGTTTTAACGCGTCAATGCGTCGCGCATTGTACGTGACTACAGCAGAACAATATAATTCACGCCTTACTTCGGGTGCTCGCTCTGTCCTAAACGGCTTATCTCCCCCAATCGCCTAATCGATACGCGTAAGTATCCGTTCGGTGCCCATGAGTAGTGGATCACTTTTTAGCAAAACTTCACGACCATTTCCTCCTTCAACACCATCTCGTCGCCACCTATGGTGGCTTGCGTGAAATTCTAGGTTCTGAAAACACGGTTCGACCACACCCAACTCCACCATTTTTCCGTCGAAAATCCAACCGTCCGGGGGGGGGAGAAGGCGCGGAGGAAAGAAAAATTTTTTTGCTGGCAACACAACGCGGCCGCATAAACTCCACACTACCAATTATCCTATCGTCTCTCTCAGCACAACAACTTCCAGTTTCACATGTGAATTCATGAGCCTTTCACGCATGTGGGCCAACCTCAACCAACCACGATCCCCTCACCCGTTGGTACTGTTTGCACATATAGGTGACCCTGGTTAGGAGGGCCCGCGCTAGCGCGCCGCTCTTCTCGTCCTATCTCTCATCTCGAGCGCGACTGGGAATAAAATAGTAACTGTGAACAATATAGTCTTCTCATTCCCGAATAATGCTAGACAACACCACTTCTAAGCCACCCCTCAGCCCAGGCTTAATGCAGGATGCGCTCCCCCGAGAGAGCTAACCATCCCGCAGAGCGACGCGGCCCGCCCGCGGCTCCCTCGGCACCAGGGTGAATATCGGTCGAGGAAATCCTCGACAGGGGGGTCGTACCTGTTGGGCTGGTCCATGGGGGGTCGTACTCTTGGGGTCAGTAACAGAAGTGGTATCATGGTGCAGATAGGTAATAGGGTATAGCGCAGCAGAAAATGAAAACATCCGAAAAAAACATGATATTAAATTTTCTTTGCAGGTTCAGTCGCTCCATTCCTCCACCTTCATGAGAAGGGCGTATTTGAAGGCAGTACAAAGAATGAAAGTGCATCCCCGCAAAGAAGACTGCCACATGTGCGCACGCGCTGCAAAGGCACCTCCTCCGCCTATCGCTCGCTCCTTCTCCCTTAATACCTCGCTGAGAATGACGCTGTTGTTAGGGACCCTGTCGGAAAAACGACAACCGTGAAGAAAAAGCGCTGGGCAAATGAAGTTGTTTTTTAGGTTACAGGAATAGCACAACACACTATGTCTACTACAATACAGTTTCGTTCGAAGGTCCCCATCATATAACACCTTTCAATCGATTCTGCAACTGTGAGTGGAGGAGGGATGCATGGCTTATACCAATACCAAATCGGATGATGACGATTGCTCCTATTCTTATTGTTTGCGTTCAAAGATATTGTTCTAGACACATTCCGAGTGTTGCCAACGAGTCACACTTGCAATGGTGAATGAGGGAGCGGATTTCCAGGTGGCCGGATCCGTCCTCGATAGATCCTCGACGCAATTATCTCTTCAACCAAAAAGCTGTAGAAGAAAAGCTAAACAGACCATCAGAAGCGCAAACCTTCCGCTTTCCAAAACTATCTTCCCTTTTTCAGGATCTTACAATATAAGAGATATATTGCTCTTGAAGTGGCAAAAACTCGCGTGAAAATTTGGGCCTCCTCGACATTTACTCGACGAAATTTGACAGACCCTATCTTTCTGCAAGGAAGGCTTCCAGAGCAATTTCGATGCTTGTTGGAAACGCGAAATCCAGCTCTATCTAACTCTACCTCAAGCTGCTTCAAAGGTTGTGAAATGGAGGAATGCAACCTTTTCATCGAGGGTGTAGATTCGGACGTTTTTTTTTTGAAATTTCGGCAAATCTGACCCAGTGACAATCGCGCCGCAGCTGCCGTTGAATCGGCCTTTGATACACTCGGCTGTTTTGATATACTCAAGCAAGAATCAAGATTGAATCGCAACCCCGTGTCTTCAGGATTTCTGTGCGTTTCTGAACGAACCTCGCCTTGAGGTCACACAAAGTTTAATGCCTCTTTCCTCGAGTCGATATTTCAGTATGTACACAAAAGTATGCAGCGATGGAAGACGTGCATAGATGACAAGATGAAGCGTCCTTAGCATTATTTTGCAGAATTTTTTTGATTTGTTTTGCAGGATTTATTTTAATTGAATTAATTTGCTCTGTTAGAGGGGGTCGTGCCAGGATCTCGATTTCGGGGGGGGGGTCGTACCTCTGCGACCACGTACTCGACACGATTTTCACCCTGCTCTATAACTTCGTATAATGTAAGCCGCTATACGAAAGAGTACCATAAAGTACTATGATGCTGTTGCCGCTGATAAGCCGCTTAGGTAGTGCGCCTAGTAACTATTCCCAAAACACAGCGATCTGATGCCGCACCTTCACCACATATGACAGCATAGTTAAAAACAGTCGCCTTTTTCAACTAGCCTATTAGCATCGCCAGCTGAGATTAGCCAGGCTCTGTTGCATAAAAAGACATAGTCCAGCCATTTCCATCGGCTCAGATCCTGAGTGTGCGAGAACCGTAGTCCCTCCAGGGTCGCTGCTGCCTTCTCGTTTGTAGGATAGCCGTTTTCACTGCCAGGTTAATGCGGTGGCTTACCCGTAATCTCTACTGCGTTTCCTCGACCAAATACATTTTTATCACCCTGTACAGTATATTTTACAAGCAACAAACACAATGTCAACAAAATCACCTTATTACATATAACTAAAATGGAGAAATCAATTTCATTCACGTCTTCTTCAACGTTTTGGCCGAGGCAAGCCAACCTCC
Source organism: Ostertagia ostertagi (assembly GCA_036418205.1). NCBI lineage: Eukaryota > Metazoa > Nematoda > Chromadorea > Rhabditida > Trichostrongylidae > Ostertagia > Ostertagia ostertagi. The sequence goes on along the minus strand of MU868922.1, from coordinate 7,135 downwards.
TGTATTACATCCACCACCACCTCCGCATCCTTGACTGCCACCGTATCGTGTTCTTGAGCCTGAATCTTATTACGATTATTGTTTTGTAGTCGTAAACGATTAAGAAAAGCAACATGTACCAGAAGCATATGTGCAATGCATTCAGACACTCTATGATGGTACCATGAGTGCCGTCAGGAGCGCTGCAGGGACTTCGAAAAACTTCGCAATACGAGTCGGAGTGCATCAAGGGTCAGCGTTGTCGCCGCTCCTTTTCAATCTGTGCATGGATACGATTACAAGTGGATTGCAGAACGAGCACCCATGGACCCTGCTATATGCAGATGATGTGATGCTTGCTGCTGGCACCACAGAAGAGCTGCAACGCCAGTGCCAGAGCTGGAAAGTTGAGCTGGAGAAGTTTGGAATGAGATTGAACGTGAGAAAGACCGAATATATGGAATGTGGCACTCAAACGAATGCATCAGTCCATGTTGACGATGTGGAGTTGGAGAAAACGACATCTTTCAAGTACCTCGGATCACGACTCTCACATGACAGTGACATTGGAATGGAGGTGCAGCATAGAATTTCGACTGCGTGGATGAAATGGAGGCAAGTCAGCGGAGTCCTGTGTGACAAGAAAATGCCAAGGAGTCTGAAATCGAAGGTCTATCGCTCTGTAGTGAGACCGGTGGCGATGTACGGCTGCGAGTGCTGGCCCTCAACCGGAAAGCACGAACAGCAGCTTCACGTGATGGAGATGAAGATGCTACGGTGGTCGCTGGGGATCTCTAGACTACAAAAGAGAACGAACGAAGAAGTAAGAAGTGCCATGGGTGTAGCTCCAATTCAAGATAAAATGAGAGAAAGCCGCTTACGATGGTTTGGTCATGTGATGCGTAGCAATTCAGGATCCGTGGCCAAACGTGCCTTCGATATGCAGGTTGAAGGATGCAGGCCGAGAGGTAGACCAAAGACTCGTTGGATGGACAGAATCGAGAAAGATATGGCCTCGCTGCAACTCAGGCCCAGAGACACCGAAGACAGACTGTTATGGCGGCGCAAGATCAAAGCAGCTGACCCTGCGGACATGCGGGAACAAAGCTAGGAAGAAGAAGAAGAAGTAAACGATAAAACTCTTTTTTTGTGATTACTGAAATTTAGGGGCTCCCCACTCTGGGCATCATTATGAGGGAAGCCAGCAACTCAGCATCCCCACTTCTATTCCCCTTTCTAGGATGAACCCTGATAGATGAGTGGGGCTAGGGCTGTGTAAACAATTTTAAAATTCCCTGAAATTCATCTTCCCCTCTTTGACACCACAATGAGATTTTTCAGGACATGGGCGCAGGCCGATTTTTCAAAATGGTTTTCTACATGTTCTAGGGTTTGATACTGGGAGCAGAGAACCATGATCCATTTTTCCTGAACGCCTCCAGGAATGTCAAAACAGTGGTGAAGAAATGGTCCAGAGTTCGATCCGTGGTGATGACTAATTTTTGCAACATAGTTCTGGCGCACACAGATTGTCCGCCAAATGGCGCCATCGTTGAGGATTTTTCGGGGTCATTTTGTGTTTTGGGGCAATTTGGAGAGCCAACATAGACTGCAAAAATTAGTCATCACGGAGGATCGAACTAAGGACAATTTCATCCCCCTTCTGTTTTGACAGTCCTGGAGCGTTCAGAAAAAAATGGACCATGGTTCTGTGTTCCGTGCGCCGCTTACAATAACAATGAAGACGGCGTCAGAATCTCAGTCCGCAAACAACATCTTCCCGCGGAGTACTCTTAGCGCCGAATTCTACAAAATTTCAGGTTTGTTCTCTAGCCATTAAATGATTGTTGTTATTCTATATGTTTTCTATATCATTCAGGGGCCGTAAGGTATGCTTCCCCGAAGGGTTAGGGGACGAAAGTTCCTTTAAATTTTCTCTGTAGTCCCAACTGGGATTGTCCTGATAAAGGGCCTACATCTAATATATGTGTGTAGCTTAAAGTAAGCATGCATTGAAAATAAAGAAACAGTATCGTTCAAAACAAAAAATTTAAAGGGACTTTCGTCCCCGCAACCATTCGGGGAAGCATACCTTACGGCCCCTGGACCTCTCCAGCTGGTAAAACACGGACGTAAAAAGTATATGTATTAGGAAAAACAACGTAAAATCGTATATTTTCAA
>MU868921.1:56192-66938 GCA_036418205.1 Ostertagia ostertagi | reverse complement strand
AGTACGGACCAAAAACCACCATGTACTTGTCCTGACGGGGGAGGTCTTTCAGAAAATGGAGCGCTTTTCCGAAATGGTTTTATGCCAGTCGTGGAGCTCATGTGAGGAACGCAGAATCATGATCCATTTTTCCTATAGTAAAAGGTGTGCGGGTCCTATCACACCTCCGGAATACTTCTGTCAGACAGAATAAGAATAAAGTCAGATTTATTGATGAGGATGCGCTGACTTATGATCCTGTCCAGTCGGTGGTCATCAGTGGAGGCGTCGGGCCCAGAGGTGACAGCGGAAGGGAGACGAGGTGGCTGAGCGGAGGCGAAGGTCGAGTCCTGTCGAGCGGCGTCGGAGATCTCTCTCTTGGTCATCGCGCCCAGCCTTAAGTATGAAGCATCAGATGAGTCAGCTACCGTATGCTCTCGCTCTCTCTGCCTCTCATCCCCACATACTCTCTCGTGCCAGACGGCTACTTCTAAGGGGAAGTCCGCCCATGAAGGGAACAAAAGAATAAATGGTCAAGGGAGTTTACTATTGACTGCTATGAACATAATTAGTAATTTATCTAGTAATTGGTGTATTTTATAACTCTCTCGCGTTCTCTCACCCGCTTGCACCTTCGTTCGCTTACATACGCCCCCAGGAATGTCAAAACAGTGGTGAAGAAATGGTCCAGAGTTCGATCCCCGGTGATGACTAATTTTTGCAATATAGTTTGGCGCCCCCAGATTGCCGCCAAATGGCGCCATCGTCGAGAATAGATGTCATTGTCGTGTTTTGCGGCAATTTGGAGGCGCCAACATAAATTGCAAAAATTTGTCATCACGGAGGATCGAACTTTGGACCATTTCTTCCCCGCTGTTTTGACATTCCTGGGGCGTTCAGGAAAAATGGACCATGGTTCTGTGTTCCTCACATGAGCCTCTACAACACTCAGAGAACCATTTTGAAAAAACGCTCCATGTCCTGAACCCCCTCCCCACCTTGGAGGTCAATTCGGGGGATGGACTCTGTCTCGGCAGTGCTGTGCCGCTTCATATCAGCTCTCTCCATTTATGCCAGTGAGTGCAAGCTGTCCTGTGCGACCCGCGGACGGCTGTGTGCAGCCAACGAGGAGACAAATTAGTTAGACAGCGCTAATTTCATGCTTTTAGCATTCACACGCGGGTTGTAGTTGTTATTTTCTTTAGTAATTGAGGAGCTATGCATTGATTGTTTTGTGGGGCTGTTTGCTTTCCAAGTTTATTTCAAATTGAAGCGAAACTTTTTCAGATGTTTTCCACCTTTATAAAATCCATTGCACGGTTTTCGCCTATTTTGGCCAGCACAAGCCAGTGTTCTTACACGAGTTTCTATACTTTTCATTCCTCGCCAGCTACTTGGAGGAATAACATCTTGCAGTAACTAAGTTCTGTCGGTTAAAGTTTACGAAAGAATGAACTCTAATATTCAGTTACTCCGTCGGATTAAATTGACTTTTGCAACTTGCTGCAGCAGACCGATTGTTGCAGAATTGTTGATCCGCAGATGTTTGTCCTAGTGTTTGTCAAGTGTGCTGTTGATTGAAATGAAGGGGATGCGGGCTGCGCTGTGAGAAACCTGAAAGCCGGATGACGCTTACTTCCACGCGGTTCTACCCCTCGCCGTTACTCAGCTCGATATACGGGTCGTTGAGCGGGCAGTAATCGTTCGGACGATGGTGTAAAAGGGGATGCGAAGATAATTGCATACGATGAGCAAAGAAGGCTGCGGTTCCCTTGACGTTGATAAAGAGCGCGTGTTCATGCGGAATGAGAGACGGCGGGTGGCGATAACGATAACGGGGTATCATATCTAGCACGCTCTTATCGCACCCCTTTCCACATCGATAAGTCTTGGTTTTTGCTGAACGGAAGTGGATTTCGGCGCCTTATCACTCCGTTGATAAGGCGCCACTGCCACTGAAACTTCACGTGTTCTAACATTGGGCAGGACCCCTATCCACTCCAAGTACACAGCTTTCCTTATCGTCCCATGAGAATTATCGTGACCACTTCCTTTAAAGCAGCTCTCGCGATAATCTGATACCGTTGAAGGTGTGATAGTGTATCAAAGGATACGGCGCTTTGTGATGGCAATGCACTTGAAACCATTTGAAGCATCTACTCCTTGTTAAAACGGTATTAATTTCTAGGCGGGGGAGGAGAGGTTTCAGGGAGCGTTGAGCAATTTTCAATTTCACCCAGATTCCTTGCCCCTTCCTAAACATGGCCGCTGATGCTGAGGATGCCCCGTATCTTGCGATAGCGCTAGGAGAGATGACAAATGGTGTTCCGGTGATAAGAAAAAAAACTAAGAATTTTTTTGGCAACCTTGGAAAGCCCTCTTATTCCCCGTTAATTTCAAATTTACCCTCGATTTCAGGAGACGAGAAGAAAATCGAGTGCAGACCACACACCATAAGAGACGACGGCAAGGAAAAAAAAGCCGCTTTTCTCTTGGCCGTCGTCTCTTATGATGTGTGGTCTGCACTCGATTTTCTTCTCGTCTTCCGAAATCGAGTATAGGTATGTTTACCGCAACGTAGAGGTATTTCGGGTGAAACCTAACGCTGGCACCATGCTAAGGGCGATCAGTTTCGCGGTTCGCACTATCTTGTACGTCATGGATCGGTCATGTGCGCGAATCACCAAATGGGGGGGGGGGGAGTGTGGGGGTAGTAAAGCAAGAGTTGGTTCTGAAACATCAACCCGGACATTCGGCAAAAGGTTCCCGTTAAGGTCGATAGCACAGATTCTCATCCAATGAGTTGTACGCTAGTGGAGTAGATGTACTGCATAGTTTACCAAACATCACCAAATATTTCAGTTCATCCACTATCGCAATGGACCTCCTCCAAGACGATCACGCAGTAAGGATAAGACCCCAATTAGCGGCTTCAATCACTACAAAGGCATCGTTCTGAAAAGTTAGTTGTTTTTTAGTGTGCTCTGTGGTGGGGCCAATTGATCAGATGAGAACGTTCAGTATAAAAAAATCACTTTCCTGTCATATTACTTTTGGGAAGCATCGTTACTGCCTAATCTGGTTCATTTGCTATGTATTTGCTCCCATCTGCGCGACACCTGTGAGCTATTGCTTTTAGTGATTCAAGGCAACAATTTCATCGCTTTAATCTGGTTGTGGAAATTTCCAAAACTAAGCCGATACTTTCACAGTGTATTTTGTTTTTTTCTTCCGTGTTAGACAGGAAAAAGAAAGAGATGCCTTTGCTCATTCTTTTAGAGTTTCGTTATCAGACAAAGTGTGCCATAGTGTTACTTTTTTCGGCTAAATCTCTATAGGAACTATCCCCATTTGAACACGACTTACGAAATGAACTTGAAATTGTTTTGGTCCTTTCAAAAACCATATATTGCCGCATATTAAGAACCCACCTCTGTCACCCCATCTCTCAATTCAATTTGCCGCACTCTTCCTGGTTCACCGTTGGATAAGCCACTACTCACTGATCGCGAGTGGCTCAACTTTGAGTATGCGATGTTATAGCGATAGTACGTTTTGGTTGATAAGGTCATGCAACATTTATTTCTTCTAACTTCTGAAATGTATGTACTCTTTTTGATACTAAAGTCATGTCCGTTGTTCTGACTCTTAAACTTGTGTTTACAGTTCAAACGCTAAAGTATGCATTAGAAGTTGATATTTGTTTGCTTCAGCTGTGATAAGGCATCCGAAGAAACCCAATTCCGGTAACAGAAAATGTGCCATTGTTCGTCTCTCAACGGGTGCTGAAGTGTGCGCCTACATTCCGGGTGTTGGGCACAATCTTCAGGAACATTCCGCAGGCATGTCAATTTTCGAAAAGTTTTTCATGTGCCTATCAAAGTGCGTAGTTCTTTCTTTCTTAAATACATGGTAGATTTTTTCCTATTGCACATTCATTCATGGTGATTTTTGAAAAATTCTGAATTCAATAATGTAATTAATTTATTTGAAGTATAGATATTTCGCAAGATATCATTTTCTCGAGGATATTAGATATCCACTGAAGAGATACTTGGAGAAATATATTAGGTCGTTGCAATATAAATGTCGCATAGATTTACTCTCACTCCATTGGGCAACCTTTGGATCTCTAGAGATACTTGTGTATTCATTCGAAAAAGGACACCTAAGAGTATAGGGGGTGACTACTTTCTAGCCATATCATTCTGCTTTTCACTTGAATTGTTCCGTTGAACGATGACCAACCGAATTCGAGCGTGTATAGGTGCATGTTCTATAGCATCTTGAGGAGCTAAATTCAGTTCATACTGTCATTGCAGTCTTTCGCAAAAAGGCAATCTGCACTAACCTGTGCGTTGGGTGGACGGGACATTCCACGAGAAAATCACCAACAACAAAGTGGAGACCGGACTGAAGATTTTCTATTTCTCCGCAAACAGCTCCTATCAAGCTCCATCCAACGATAAGTGCTGCTCATTCAAGTCAATACGACAGGTTATGAAGGAGGAACGATCCTAAGACTACAGAAAATTCGGATTCAAGTTTGCCTGCGCACAGTTGCCACAGTTATTCCAGAAGAACGTTGAGACCCTGCGTGAGGAATGGCGAAGCCTTACACGAGAAGGTAGCATCCATCTCTTCTTTTGGGAAGCCGAATTTTGCTAATCGAATAAATTTTATGTACATCGAGAACGGCATTTATAATGCAACAACCTGATATTTTTATCTCGGGTAATTCTCTGAGGTTTCCTTAACAAATGCAGAATTATTGAAGAACAGTGAAATGCATGAATGATAATCAGTTAATACAATTATCAAAATTATGCAGATATTCTTAATTGTTAAAAATTCGTCCTATCTGGTGCGACAGTTTGTCGTTCAGATTGCTACTTCTCTGCCACTGGGTAACTTCTGGTCTTGTTTCTGACCATTGATTGAGCTCTTTTGCCAGCCTATACCTTCGAAAGTCGAATTCTGAATCTCCTTATGTTATATTATTTGTTTAAAGATAACATGATTCTACATGTTCTGCGTATTTTGATGACTAATTGTTCCAGGTGCTGGTAAAAGGTGGACGAAGACGAGATCTCATCTCAGTGAAGGCGAATATTATCAGAGGGAAGTTTGATTGTGCACCTGCAGGTGGAGGCAAAAAGTAGAGATAGGATAGGAGAAACAGAAATCGCTACAAATTTTTATTGTTTTCTTTGTTTCTGTATAAACACGTCTTGCACTAAATAGCTGAGTATCTTGATACACACACGTTAAAATGACACATTCCCCCGTTACTTCTTGAGTTACTAAAATAATAATTTTACATTACATGCGAATCTTGCGTGATGTATTAAAAGGCGCACAAGGTGTAAGTGCTGCGTAAGTGATAAGAAATGGTAGACGATGTAGACAGTGATTGAGGAATAAAAAAAGTTATTGTTAGCTTCAAGAAGGTAGTAGCATTTGATCAAGGAGTAAAGAGAAAAAATGAGACCCTTAAGTGAGACCAACGACCAGATGAAATGACAAATCATTCCTCGTCCTTTTCGAATAACCAACGTCTAGTCTTGCTTACAGCTGCTATCTTCGCAGACCTGGTTAGCAGAGGACGACTCCGAGCTGTAGGTGTCACCAGCGAATTGACAAGAGCTGCAACGGTCAAGGATAAATATCGTGGCATACAGTACTGGAAGCAGTTGAATGTAGTATAGTGGTACTTACGTGGTGGTGATGGTGTTCTGTCGCCGTCGAGGACCTGCTGCGTTGACCGTTTGGCACTTGTAGTTGCCTGGAAGGAATGAACATAAATGGATCAAAGGAGCTCCTCTATTTGATGGATGCAGACCTTTTTTCTTGAGGTTGGAGGACGTCCAGATCTTAGTGGAGTGCTGCTGGTTGACTTTGGTGTTCGTCTTCGCCCACGTCCTGGAGTGCGAGCAACTTTTACACGAAGCTCAGTGAGACAGTCACCACGTTCAGCATCCTGGAAGGAAAGGATCTTACTCTATGATGACGATTACATATGAAAAAAGTCGTCCATACCTCGGCATCTCGACTTGCAATAACATGGAAAGCGTTTTCAATACTTCGCATAAACTTCTGGATGTCGCCAACAACTTTATTTTTCAAAGAAGAAGTGGCGATGGCCTCCTACAATTATATAAAATATACTATTAGAGCATTTGGTCTTTTGGGGACTCTCACAGTTTTCCGGAGGGGACATTAGCAAACGTATCGAGGACAAATATTGTAGGTCTAGACTGCGTTTAATTTAAGGGCAAAAAAAGTCTTTAATCTTTAGTTAAGTCGCCTAAATTTTGACCGTCAGTGTTCGCCTACCCCCCTCACCCTCACAAATACGAGAGTCTTTCTTGCATCAAATAGGATGTAATCATAGATCAGATAGATTGCTATTTTATCGATCCTCTCCAGCAATGATTTTTTTTCGTCGAACGTTTTCTGATCTACGGTGTGATTTTGGACTTCAGAAGCTCTGCCCGTTCAGATGTACTAATAGCATTTGCTTTCTCCTACTCCGCCAGTCATTGTCCTCCTTTTTTTCTAAGTAGTCCCTGGAGAACCGCCCACTGTAAGCACTTGGACTCTACTCCGCCAGCCCTTATCCACTTCCTTTTTCTAGGCAGTCGAAGACCGGTAATTTCTTCCTAATGCTGCCCTTTTGTGTAAGTCTCACCAACCAAAAGTGTAGACCCCATCCTTCGCTTCCTTCCTGCAGAGGTGTTGTGAGCGCGGGAGGAAGTCCTGACATGAAAAGTCCCAAGTGGAACCATTTCTCATTGTGCAGTATAAAGAACAAATAAAAAGATGAAGTTTCAGCGTGGACCAGACTTCTTTTTGGGATGCGCCTTTCACTCAGAATCGTAGTGGCATTTGGATGAGGTATAGCCCAGCACAGACTTATGTTGTCATCCATGAGTGAACCCACAATTATGTACAGCTCCCTCGAAATTAGGAACGGTCTTATGAACGTATCTTTCCTTGACGAGGGGACCCCCACCACAGAGAAGCGTTCCAGAATTTGGCTTTCAAGAGGGGATCCCTAAATCTATGTCAGTGACGAACCAACAGGAGAGGGTCGCCGTCCCGGTAATGCTAATGCTCCCCCCTCGACGTTCTCAGTATGCGATGCATGCCAAACGCCCACTCGATAGCCGGGATACTCCCCTATCCCGCCTGTTCGATCGAGGCAGAGCCGGGATACCCGAAGTTATTTATCGTAGCCGCCGTACGCGAGGATTGGACTTGTCGCGCGCCACGAAATTCTTACTATGGGGTTGCCGTACTGGCCATGTTTATACTAAGAAATTTTGTCCGTCCACTAATTTTGTGAGTACATCACTACCAAAATATTCCCGCCATGCACAGAAATAAATATCATTCAGTCAAGGAAGAGTCACCCTCTCTATTCAGAGTGCCCACACGAACAAACTTAAATCAGAATGAATTTGGCTCACGTTCGATCCCATGATTGTTTCATTTATTCGAGGGCACGTCAAACGAGGAGTGCTATGATATTGTCGTTATTAACCACATTTTCAAGATATTTTTAATCTTCCTTTCTGAGATTTGCCCATGAGCCCCATTACACACTGTCCAGTAATTTACCATTTAGTTGGAGGCAGCCCTGATGTAGCTGTTTTCTATCGATCAGTTAACTATATTTTATCGAAGATAGAACCAGAGATTTTTTCACATGAAAAATATTGGCTATCGAAGCCACTTGACTTATTCACAAAAGTGAACGACTATTTAATTTCTACTGATCATATCGCACACTGACACAATTCTTATACGTAGAAAATAAAGGCAGTATCAAATGTCTTGCCAACCAACCATAATTAGAGAAAACTTCAAAGCAATCAATATTCAAGGCAAATCGCACTGTGCGCTGGGAAAGGGGAACTGAAGGATGAACCGCGAATTCGTCCCCAATTACAAAAATGAGGTACACTAAGAACTCTGGTTAATGTTGAAGTGAAGATATTGAGTGCAGTACGCTTAGTCGTCGCAAAAAGGAACAAGTAACATATGTAAATAAATTGTTCCACTGTTGCATACTGCGCCGTCTATCGTTCCTACATTTACATGGTGTATCGTGTGTCAAATATTAGATACTGGTATATGAAGAGGACTATTTATGTTATCCAAACTGAACTACCCAATCAGAGTGTTTTTCGCCGCTTCTCGCTTCCTCCCAAGTAGTCGGTTGAAGCTTTTCATGATATCCTAAGTTAATGAGCGTTCTAGTCGTTGGCATGGTCCTAATGATAATGCCTGCAGGAAGGCAATTAAAATCACCTATTTAATACTAAGTACTGCGCGCGAGAATGAAGCAATCAGCAGTGGAAAAGAAATCTTGTTTAAGTTGCTCGCAAAAATTTCAGATTGTTTAGAAAGTATTTTTGTTGTTTGTTTTGACCAGAAAATTTTGATCTCCAAGGTAAATTCCGCTGGCTAATTCTATACATAAAGAGATGATGCTTCTAGCCGATCATCACCACGGTCTTTCATGGCGCTAACATAGCTCGGCCGCGTGGGTGTGCACTTGGAGCGTGAAATGAGGTGGCTGTTTTACTCCTTAAACATGCTCAGTAAATAATGTAAACGATAATATGCCGAATAGAGCATTATTAAAACGCTTCAGATGCTTTGTGGAAGACAATGCTGACCATAGTCACAATATAGTGGACATCAAGGAACTCCAAGTATTTCTCCTTACTTTCGAAGTAACATTGCTAATCTTCGATCACCGGGTATCCTATGCTGCAAATGCACCCTAAAACTTCAAAAAAACAACACCCTTTCCAGCGTAAAACGTAAGTTCTCGGGCAAGTTATGAACTATTTCTTTCCGCTGGCCAGTCTACTCTCTGCATGTCTGCTATCCACCCCTGAAGGCCCCGCGACGCATAAGCGTACGACCTCCGTATGTACGTGACCAGTGCTTTCCCGGCAGCCCCTGCAGCCTGTGGAGGCTTCTCTCTATCGGCGGGAGGCCCTCCTTGTTGTGGGTTGTGAGTGGGCAGTTGGAGGGGAGGAGACAGAATTATGTCAGGGGCGGGTGGGGTCGTAGACGGGTATGGGTGGTGCACATGTGTTGTAGATTAAAATGTGGATCGACGGGGAGCTACCACACTCGCACACTTACTCAATAGCAGCTTGCTTTCTCCTACTCCGCACCAGTTATTGTCCGCTCATCTGCTGCCTCTCATTCTATCTTATCTATCTGTCTTATTTTCCTATTCTATTATCTGGGCGGAAGTGGTGTAGTGGCAAGTGGCACGCTTACCACGCGAGCGGTCCGGGATCAAATCCTGGGTCGTGAGTCGCCCGGGCCAACCAAGCCTTCCATCCCTCCGGGGTCGGTTAATTGGTACCAGACTTGTCTGGGAGGATAAAAACACTGACTTGTACATCGGCTGGCCCCCGCAAGTCATTGTATAGGCCACATCGCATTCAAACGCCACTACGAATGTACAAATGGAAGTAGAATGCGTGCCGCATCCCAAAAAGGGATTGATCAACGGCAAATGCTTATTCCTTATCCTTTTATTGACAACTCAACAATCTCGTCTTATATTGGTGTTAGCTGCTCGATAGCGCTAACATGCTGAGAAATTTTAGTAAAAAATTGACCCACATCGAGAATAATTTGAACGGTTCGTTGCGCTTCAAGAAGTTCCGAAGCCTCAAATTCGTCCAGATCCAGCGCTGCTGCAGTCTGCCAATAAAGGGATGCGCACGCATCATCGGGATGATCCTTTTGATATGTAAGCAGCTCGCGCAGGAACGTCGGTTGCACAGAACCTTGCTAAACTACATTCTCTGAGCGAACCATTTACCGCCGTAGTGAACCGAAGCACAATCTCACCTCTCTGTCAGGAGCATGCCTCAAGAGTCTAAACTGGGTGGCACCAACTATCAAGTTTAGAGCTGCTACTATGTCAATGTGAAGAACAAAATCATCTTCAGAAGCGTTGCGAACCTGCGACATCAGCAAATGAAAAGCTGCCATCATTGCCAGTTGGTTTTTCCTTAAACGAGCCGTTCTCTGTCCTTCACCATCACAACTTACCAAATATTACTGTTTGAATATAAAAACCTTTGAACTGAAGAGAATATTGCGAAGAATCTCTCTAAGCATGCCCTCACATCAGGAAGTCGCGAAGAGCTTGAGTGGAAAAGCCTGAAAAGGCAATCAATTACCTGAAAAGAAAAGTTCGACCATGAAAAGTTGTGCAAAGTTTGTGCGCCGAAAATCATGGACTAAACACTACACTTCCTGCAATCATCCCATTTTGAGAACGAGAAAGATTTCCGTTCATAAAAAACGAAGCTCTACCACGGTTTGTATCGCTTACTATACAGTTTGCATGCCATTTACACCACATATGAGCATCAAGGTGTTTTGAGTTTCGGCAAAAGCATTGTAAAAAAGAGTGTACCAGACAGTGAAGCTCAAAAACTTGGTACAAAGATTGTGTAACCTACCTGCTAATCAGCGCCGTGATTACTTCGGCACAAGGGAAGTCGTCTTCAGAGAGATTTTCCAAGAGCAAAATCTTAGCTGCGCACTCACACGCCCTCAGGCATAACGAGAAACCGGAACCCTAAAGAAGATCCAATAAGCCTCAAGAAAAGTGCTAAAAATGCTCATCTTGTCTGCGAATATACATGGCGTATGTCACAAGCGTAGGGCTGTATAACCAAATGTAAAACGCGAAGGCAGGATGTTTACTCTTCCCTAACA
>MU868921.1:22984-43696 GCA_036418205.1 Ostertagia ostertagi | reverse complement strand
TATGTATGTATGTATGTATGTATGTATGTATGTATGTATGTATGTATGTATGTATGTATGTATGTATGTATGTATGTATGTATGTATGTATGTATGTATGTATGTATGTATGTATGTATGTATGTATGTATGTATGTATGTATGTATGTATGTATGTATGTATGTATGTATGTATGTATGTATGTATGTATGTATGTATGTATGTATGTATGTATGTATGTATGTATGTATGTATGTATGTATGTATGTATGTATGTATGTATGTATGTATGTATGTATGTATGTATGTATGTATGTATGTATGTATGTATGTATGTATGTATGTATGTATGTATGTATGTATGTATGTATGTATGTATGTATTATGTATGTATGTATGTATGTATGTATGTGTATGTATGTATGTATGTATGTATGTATGTATGTATGTATGTATGTATGTATGTATGTATGTATGTATGTATGTATGTATGTATGTATGTATGTATGTATGTATGTATGTATGTATGTATGTATGTATGTATGTATGTATGTATGTATGTATGTATGTATGTATGTATGTATGTATGTATGTATGTATGTATGTATGTATGTATGTATGTATGTACAGTGTCGTTTTTTTCATCCAAAAAATTTTCATCTAAACCTCCATGCTTTTACATCGTGTTGTGTACCATTCGAAAGAGAATTGTCTGCTCTACAAAATGCTATGTCCCACTTCCACATTTCTTCCAGGGTTTTCAAATTTTGGGCCTGTGAAATGGGAGGTCCGGCCGACAAAAAATGGCCAAACCGACAACTATCTCTAACATTATCTTTCCTTGGGAGAAATCAATCTATGATGTACCTTCTACTTATGCATGACCTCTTCTAATCATTACACTACTAGGTTTTCCTACAAATCGCGTCGTTCAATTTCCAGAGCTGGTTTTTCAACCAGAACTCGACGATCGAGCACCATTACCTGTGATCTAGGTCGTCGAATTTTTTTATGGCCGAGACGTTGAAGAACTGGTTGAATTTGAAGAACAAGTCATGACTAAGTTAGGAATGTACGACTGGTTGATTTTCTCATTTTCTAAGGGATAATTTTTTTCAAAGAAATGTGGTCACTTTCGCGGTAAAGCACCTTATACCGAAACATCTAAAATTCGAACTAATTCCCAACAAACAGAGAAACAAAACAAATGAGCGAGTAGAGCAGAAGAAGTGCTCGTAAAAGGAACACCACTCGATATGAAACAATGACGTTTACGAGGAACAATTTTAATTTGAAAATTGCTATGGCTTATCCGTCAGCCAATTCGAAAAGAAAAACGGCAAAGCTTTTTCGGCAACCTAAGAGTGGAATGTTTAGAAGAGGTCATGGGTAAGTAGAGGGTATATCACTGATTGATTTCTCCCAGGGAAAATAAAGTTACAGCCAGTTGTCCGAAGTTATCGCTGGGAGCCGGACGGGGAGGCGGGAGCGGGGGCGTCGCAGGGGGCGGGGGGGTCAATTTTTGCCGGCGTAATAACATTTTTATGGTAAAATTCGAAAATTGGGGGGGGGGGGGGGGGGGGGGGGGGGGGGGGGGGGGGGGGGGGGGGGGGGGGGGGGGGGGGGGGGGGGGGGGGGGGGGGGGGGGGGGGGGGGGGGGGGGGGGGGGGGGGGGGGGGGGGGGGGGTAGCGGTGGAAGCGGAACACAGCATTGTAGAGCAGACAATTCTCTTTCGAATGATATATAAAACGATGTAAAAGTTTCATGATTTAGATGAAAATTTTTTGGTTGAAAAAAAACGACATCACTTATGAGACAACCTAATATAATGTATGTCAAATATAAGAAAAAATTAAAAAAAAAGTCCAAGTCCCGGCAAATTTGCTCGGGCAGCGGCTGTGCGCTGAGGGCTGAAGTTCTACAACTTGGGTATTGATCAGCATAAATGATGACTATATAATGCCGCCACTTTGAGACGTTCAGTCTCCCTCGGGTCTGAGTTGTTTGTTCGTAAATTCTTATGTTTTGACGAGACTTAGGACGTTCAACCATGAGGTTGAGTAATGTGTCTGTTGGTTCAAAAGGCCCCGGTCAGAAGATTTGTTTCCAGCTTGAATTGGGCCTTGGAGGAGCGGAAGGTCCAACCCGATAGTACCATAAGTGCCGAGTTCAAAGTATGTACTATGAAGCAGAACGTCAAAAAGCTTTGTTGAAGGCTGTACGTGGATTTGGAATCTGTACAAAATTGGGTGAAAGTTTGATATACCTAGCTGCCAAATATCCCTGTCGAAAAGTTGTCAGTTTATGCGGTATCTGATTTAGTGCCTATTTAAACGTACAGGAGAGCTGACAATATAGAATCGGTAATTTTGAGTCGCGAAATTTATGTAGGAAGGTTTGATTACCCTTTTCGTGCAATGGAAAAGAATACGATGGGTGAGAACATAATTTAATCAATTTTTCATCACAGTTAAGCTGTGTAGGAGACCAAACTACAATAAAGGCTACAGACCTCCCCAGAGTCGCAATAAGATTGTGTTGATATGTTAGGTCTGTGGTCGGTCTATTGTGCTTAGCAGGGTGAAACACACAGGAAAAAATATTTATCTGTCTAAAATATTATTCCGAGGTCAATTTTTAATTTCTTAACCAGAAATCCGGACTTGCGTTACCTGGAACGTGCTGTACTGAACAGGAATTTAGAGCTCTTTTGATAATGTTAAGCCAGTCGGCGTTGAAGTTAACTGATATAGTAAGTCGCGGGGTACCACAACAGACCGTTCGCGAGCTTGACACCGCTTAGCGATGAGTGGGAAGTGTGATCGGAGCAATTAGCATCCAATCCCGAAAAGCTCGAAGCAGCGTAGTAGCCCATGAGCCCAGCAGGGTCAATGTCTCAAAAGAGACCGCCGCGCCTTACCGGGTTAAAGGCAGATAGGATTCTGCCGAAATTCAGCTTTCCAGTGAAAATGCAGCTGCGCAAGCGTAAAGCACTGCCCGACTTTAGGACAATTTCAAGGAAGGGAGCTAAAGGCGGATCTATTTCCCTCTCCCCCAAAACCATTGCAACACACACAAAAGGCGAAGTGTGCTTATCCTCTTGCTTTACAATGCTAGGGTTTTAATTTAGCGTTGTCAGCGTGTTCTTACTAATTTCATCATGGCGTTGAACTGTTGATGCTGGCACGGTCATTTTTATTATGATAGATAGGGACAACACCAATATTCATCCGAAACTTTTATTGAGTATCAGAGGGAGGTTTTTTTTCAGGGCAAGGTGCGCTTTTTCAAAACGGTTTTGTGCATATTGTAGGGACGCATGTAGGGAACGCAGAAACCATGTTCCATTTTCGCTGAACGGTTATAGCAGTACCAAAAAAGCAGAATAAGGTACTGTTAAGGGTTCGATCCGTGGGACTATTTTAGATGTGGTTGGTCTAGCGGTTTTGGAAAAATCGCGCTAAATATCAAAATCAGATGTCAAATTCATCGTCAGGACCATTTTGAAGCCAACAAGTGGCCGCCAACCTTGATTGCAAAATTTAGTCGCCGCGGGGGATTGAACCATCAAGAGTATTATTCACCACTTTTTTGGTACTACTAAAACCGTTCAGCGAAAACGAAACATGGTTTTGTGGTCCATACATGCGTCCCTACAACATGCACTAAACCGTTTCCAAAAAGCGCACCTTGCCCTGAAAGAGTCCACTTAGTGGCCCAAAGATTTAGATTAACAATAAAAAAGCTGTGAACCCTCGCGGTGCAAAGAATACACAGAAATGGAACTAGCGAAAATGCTGAAGAATTGATGAGGTCACAAGGTCTGAAATTTGCTTTAGGAGTGTCATTGGTTTTCCGCACCAGTGCGTTACGTACAGATAGTGTGAAGAGCACAGCAAAATTTTGCTGCACTGGTTTGTGGGACGAAAGCACCCTTCCGGAGTAAATCCGTGAACGACAATCATTTGCGCTACTTCATAACTAACAGTAACGCAAGCACTATACGTGGTAAAATATGAAAGCATCATGAAATCTAAAAGGCAGCAGTAAACACTAACTGATTTCAACAGCTGAGTCTCCCTCTGTGACGTGCTCTCCCCTTGTTCTTTTCCTGTTCGCTTTCTCTTGCACTCGATGAATGAAAGAAATCCATTCCGGAATTAAAAGTGAGAATGTTGCATCGATCACAGAAGCTGCAAAATTGAAAATAAATTTATGAACATTCACAGGACACTTCAAGATGAAAAAAGGAAAACCATAAGAAAAAAACTAAATTATAATCGAATCAAGAGGTCAATAGAATGTAAAGGGTAGGAAAACGGTAACCACGAGCACGCACGGTCAAACCCATTTTTTTCCAAATCTAACGGTTTTCCTCCTCTTTTTTGCGCAAAGTGTGGTAGAGAATGCCTGCTCCTTATTGAAGACAAATATCGTAACATATTTTGGCCAACCACTGTATATAAGAATTTCTCCAACAAGGAACTATTTCGAAGAAAGATCCGTTCAACACGGGTTTTGTTCTCATTCACGATGCACTTTTCCCCAACATTCTGGTGGACCTTTTATTGCGCTCCCATATAACTAAAATGAACTGCTGTCTATACGGATGCGCGAGAATTTTATGGAAAGAATAATCTTGCTCAAACAATTAGAAAAATGAATTAATATCATAGAAGAGACATAAAATGAGAAAATAACAAAAGGGAATAATTTCTATTTTCTAGGAAATGAATGTTGCTCAAAAAAGTCGACTATGTCTGGCCCCCTCGCTTTACAAGCCATTGAGAAAATACAACGAGAATATCAAAGGTGACACCTAAGCTATCGTAGATAAAAAAATTCCAAAAGCAAGTTAAGGAAACGAACATTAACGTAGTAGTATAAATTATGTGGTAAAACTAACGCTCATCGGTGAAAATAACTCCTCGAAGCAAGTCCATACGCTGCTGTTCCGACATAAATGTGAGTGGAAGACGAGCTAGTTGTCGTATGGCAGCTACACGAACCTATGGTACTTGTTTTGGCCACTTCATAGAAAAAAATGCAAACGTGTAAGAAGGAAAAGAAGAAAGATCTGTACTACCTTGCTGTTCGAATCGGAAGAAGCAAGCTCAATAAGATAGTCAGTGTGCGAAGGTGTTACGACATGAAGCGCAAATACAGCTGTTAATCGACAATCTGCAGCAACATCGCGCAGTCCCATCAGGATCACTATAAATGTGCTTTGACTAAGATAACATGTAAACAAATAATCTCACCGGAATCGTTGTTATAAACAACCCGCAATGTTTGGCAGGAGAGAACTAAACGCCATTCTTTCAAAACATATTAAGACTATGCTAGTTCTGAGTGTTGGATGTTTCGCAAAAGTTGAAAAGGGTTTAAACAGCATTTCTAACGCCGTGCCTCAAAAACCGCCACAAATTGCATTTTAAAACAGCTCCGCGAGATCATAAACGCAGATTGCTACTTCTAGAGCAGTCCCTCTGAAAGGCGATTGGGTAATTTTTCACACGTCTTAAACAATATCACACTACCGCACCCGCACAAGCGCGTTGTGGTAATTTTTGGAGGATTCATAGACGTTGTCCCATCATGACTGTGGATCATATTCACTATGAAACCCGTAAGCGAGGTGGATTCCAGAGTTCTTGTACCAAAATTGCATCCTTACGCAAGCTAATCTACTAGGGAACCTTGTGTGTGGACCCCCTTGAAAGAAAATTTTCGACAACGTGCCGGAGAACGCGACAGCATTGGAAAGGGGGACTAGGAAACAAAAAGTAAAGCTTATTACTTTGAAAAAAGTCAAATACTGAGAAGCTAAAGAAGTAAGCAAAAAAAACCGAAGATTCCAACATAAACCCACAATCTTTGGGACTTCGATCAAGAGCTTCTACAAAATCATTTGGGATTTCGTCATCTTTGAATGTCCTGCAAGGTTTTTTTTTCTCTGACTGAATAGCTTTCAGCGCGACGGCGCAAGTAAACCTACGATAAACGTAAAGAAATATGGCACCAAAGGATGCATGGAATATGTTCAAACCTTATCAAGTTGCCGTTCAATTAAGATAGAATATAACTTCCGCTTTATAGATACAGGCATAGCTCTTTCTTCGATACCATTACCACCACCATCCTCTTTGAGCAAAAATCCCATTAATGTGCAGATATTCTGGCGAACAACAGCGTCCTCACAGCAAGATAACTGGAAAAATGTAAAACCAATTCTTTGAAGTAATAATTAAAACAGCGAGAAGTAAGGCCTACAGTCTCACAAAATTCCACTAAGCAATCCATGAATTCAGGGACGCCTTTTTTCCATTGATTTGCAGAGAATTTCGCTACGAATCGGAAAACTTTCCGCCGATTATCTAGCGATACTAAAGATTCCACCTGAAAATAAACGATCATCAAACACAAGCTAGCGCAGAGCGCAGTGCGCAGCATATCACGCATACGCATTACACGAAAGAGCCCTGATATGGAATTTTTCGAAAAATATTGACTTCAGCTTCTGCCTATTACCTGCTTCTTCTTCTACCTAAATTAACATGAATAGATGACAATATTAGAGTATAAAAGACTATTCCAGCTGAACGGACCTTTATTGAAAGCAGCTAGCAGGATGTCTGAGGAATATTTACTCCCTGAAGCCTCACATATGGAATTATAGGCTGTTTCGAATGTGTCATAACTTCGTATAGCATACATAGGCTATAGAGGTGTAGAAATGCTTCCATGTGCGCCTGACCGGAAATTCTTGGCAAGTCACAATTTCTTGCGCCATCAAGCGCTCAGCGATCTTTGGTGGGTACGAAACCAGTATAAGTCTAGAGCTTCTGCAAAAACTACTAAAAGGCGTCAGTCGTAGGTTATCCGTCACGTTCTCTCAGATGACTCGATTTTCAAGGTCAACCAAGTCTTTTGTGTGCATCTACAAAAAAAGAAGCACCGACGTCGTTCACTATCTCAAAGATATAGTGACTTTTACTAGCTAAAGGGCCGAAGGAAACTTATGTTTCATTATAAGCTCCCCAACATCTCGCCTCGGTCAACAAAGCCACTTATACTTTTTTAATATGTCAACTGCTGAAATCTATTCAGGAGCAGAAACGTCGCACATCGACTGGATCCGCAAACTGGCTGTTTGGCCAGGACGCACTCATATCACGATTATAACACGCAATAAGTAGACAAAAAACATGACGTAGTTCAAAAAAGTCCTCTCAACACCGAATGGATCTGATCTTTATGACTTCTACACTAACAAAAGTTCCAACCAGATGCGTTGATCAGCAACTCACTCCAAGTATGTGATAATGTTAGTCTCATCTGCTGCGATAGTGACACGAGCTCCTCTTGGTTCCTTGTTGGTCAAGCTGGAGCGCTTCACCGAGCAATACTATCTGCAAGTGAGTTGATTAAACTAGAAAGTTGAATCTTCACAAATGGATTCCTCACCAGGTAAGTTGTTAGTTTCACTCTGAAAGCCCAGCTCAGGAGACGCAGAACCTGAAGCCCTCCTTTCTTCAGCTACTCGGCTCGGCTTTCGGGGTTTCCTCCTCGCCATGTTGACGTTTTAGTAGCCAGAAAAAATAAGGCTTGAATGTGTTAAACTGAAAAGAACATGTTATTCCCATGCTCACAGATGTTCTTAATTGCAATACGAAATCTGAGGGCCGGCGCAGAAAAAAAGGGCTCCCCCACTTTCTTCACGATTTGGGGCGCGGCCGCGGCGAGCGCGGCCGAGTCGATAGTGCCCGCGAACTGTGTGGGTAAATTTGAAAACGCATCACCACCACAGTTCGCGGGCACTATCGACTCGTCCGCGCTCGCCGCGGCCGCGCCCCAAATCGTGAAGAAAGTGGGGGAGCCGAAAAATGTAAGCTGTGCAAACCAATAGGCATTTCAAAACCACTGAGAGACTATATTTCAGTTTATATAACAGCTCACGTCAGGAGGAACAATGACTCACCTAGCTTCGTGTTGGTAAATCTAGTTATTTTCACCCCCACTTCATGAGAGTTTCCTCCCGTGCAAAATTCCAAAGTACTGAAGTCTGCATTAAATACTGCACGAAAATACCCTCCAGCTAAGCAAACGCCGAGATATTTGTACAACGGCAAGGATGTGAGGTTAAGCCTTAGCATTCCAATGACTGTAAGTGACACAAATATTCAAAAAGGCCGTATTCAATCCTTCCCTCACGCTGGGAAGAAAAAATCCATTCAACTTTTCTTCCTTTTTCCAACCAGAACCGCTCCGAGAGCGGACCAAATTGAGATGTATGCATGAGTGTAAAAGTAAACATGTTCTGAGAAGTGAGCTGTGTCGTAGAAAATCAGTAAACTTGAAGGGATCTTTTCTACCCGTAGCCAGGAGAAAGATTGAACACGGCCCACGGTCACTGCGTCGAAAGTGTTACCGTAGCGACAAAAATCATCGTATCACCAACATAAACCCACAATCTTTGGGACTTCGATCAAGAGCTTCTACAAAATCATTTGGGATTTCGTCATCTTGAATGTCTGCAACTGACTGAATCACTTCAGCGCGGACCGCAGTAACCTAAACATAAACGTAAAGAAGGCACCAAAGAATGCATGAGAAGTGTTCAAACCTTATCAAGTTGCCGTTCGATTAAGATAGAATATAACTTCCGCTTTATAGATACAGGCATAGCTCTTTCTTCGATACCATTACCACCACCATCCTCTTTGAGCAAAAATCCCACTAATGTGCAGATATTCTCTGGCGAACAACAGCGTCCTCACAGCAAGATAACTGGAAAAAAATGTAACCATTCTTTGAAGTAATAATTAAAAGTGCGAGAAGTAAGGCCTACAGTCTCACAAAATTCCACTAAGCAATCCATGAATTCAGGGACGCCTTTTTTCCATTGATTTGCAGAGAATTTCGCTACGAATCGGAAAACTTTCCGCCGATTATCTAGCGATACTAAAGATTCCACCTGAAAATAAACGATCATCAAACCACAAGCTACGCAGAGCGCATGCAGCATATCACCTACCATAAACGAAAGCCTATATTGGAATTTTTCGAAAAATATTGACTTCAGCTTCTGCCTATTACTGCTTCTTCTTCTACCTAAATTGACATAAACATAAACCAGCCAATAGCTGACAATAGCAATAGACTATCAAAATGCCGCCAGTCAATACTACAAACACACAGTAACAGTTAACTTACAAGATCCAAGCACTGAAACGAGAACTCAATGCAACAATCAGCACCAAATGTGCTAGAGCGAGGCCACTGTGCCTAGGACGAGAAAACTAATCACAATGCGTCATGTCAAGTACAACGCCTGCCTGAAGCCTCACATATGGAACTCCACCAGGCAGCCGAACCTGGCGCTCACCTATCCACTCAAAGACAGTTTCCCACGATAACCGATTAACCTTATCCAACTATTCTCTCCTTGCAATATACGGATACCACCTAAGCTGCCACACAAAGACCTAGAAGCACCATATTAGCACATGTTAGCAGATCTTGCTATCTTCCATTGCGATGAGGAACTAAATTTCAATTCTGTGCGTCGCAAGTAAGATTCATCACATTTCATACTAGAAGCGCCCATCAGCGCATCAGCGAGACTATTCGTGTGAGGTGGGGTATCTGCTAGTTAGAGACTGAGTCGTTGATGAAAATGATATTTGAGCGCTTTGGTATGTTTAAGCAATATTTTAATCATGTTACAGCAACGAAGCGCACTTGAGGCATAAATACTACTAAACACAAATTTAAGGGCACATTAGTTGTTTTAGGTTGTAATTGTCGAAATTTACGGTCAATATTGTTTTTAGTTGTAATGTTCACATTAGCAATAGAGTTTTTAATTGTACAAACTTCACACCGTATTTTTGCTGCTCAGGCTAGTGTCCTTGTCTAACGATCCCAGCTCAATGAACTGATTTCAACGGTCCAACCAGATCTGTTGTTGTAATGCAATAGATCATATTTCTCTAAATCCGCCTAATCAAAAAAAACAACGATCTTCAACAATATACGACAAGTTCTCGAGAGTGGGCAAGGCCAAAGAGGAGGAGGATCGCAAAGGGCATTGCTGTTCTCGCTCCGTTGTTTTACTTAGACGCCGACCGTCGTCTACTAAATCTCAACAGATAAGTGATTTTACTAGCATAAAAGGGAGAAAGGAGATACTATTGTCATTTTCTTATTGCATAGTAGCGCTCAGTGTCGTGAACGCCCAACATGACCGGCCTCCGTGTCAAACACACAGCCCACTCTGAGTTTATCATCGATTTAATAATAGTAACAGACCCTGGCAGCGAACTTATTACTATCTGCGGGAGTATGATGCACACATAAGTCTCTCACGATCGACTACCGGACTGTATGCGGCTCTAAATGAGAGCCTGTGTCGGGCTTTTCGCGCAACACCACGTATAAAATACCGCACACTCACTGAGGCACTGAAACGAAGTTATAGCAGTATCTAACTTTCGGTACATTAATCAAGCAGGACGCGACAAGAGTCATCAGACGTCCTACGATTCGATACAGCAGACGAAGCGAATCCTCAACCAGCACATCCAAGTATATCTGGCCTCATAGAACATCTTTAAGGACATACTTAACACTAACAATAAGTTCAACCAGACCGCCTGTCGATGACCTCGCCCGACGTTATTGGATATCTAAATTGCAAGACACAATAACAAAAGGCAAGACAACCGCCAGTAGCACATAGCTAAGCATACAACAATAATGCATGAAGTGCCAGGCTTTCAGTACACCAATATCTATGTCTATTCTATTAGCAAGTGATCGAGCACATGACTGTATGTTCTTCATGATCGTATCTATATTGTTTCTTTGTGTCGTGTACTACTGCGGATGCAGTACTTAACAAAAGAGAAAACGCGCGATGCAATAACCACAGTCAAAAACATATCTGCAAGTGAATTTGAGAGGACGTTTGATAAGACAGTACCAAAACACGATTGAAGTGCTATATTATCAACGAATCTTGAAATTCCGTCTACACATCAAACACGATTTGTTAAGGGGCGTGTGTCATGAGTTAATTCACACACACTTTCGAATATGCCCGCCCAATCAGTCCACATCAGAGGAGGAAAAAAAAATGGATGCGACAGAACCCGAAGCCCTCCTTTCTTCAGCTACTCGGCTCGGCTTTCGGGGTTTCCTCCTCGCCATGTTGACGTTTTAGTAGCCAGAAAAAATAAGGCTTATGGTAAAGCTAGTTTTAAAGACTGGAAAAAGGGAATAACGAAATCATTGGGTTCAGTAAACACAGCCAATGAATAGGGACTCGCTCACAGATGTTCTCCATATCGACTTGTTCTATGCCAATCTAGATCTCCCAAAGAGTCTGTGAGCGAAACCACAGAACGAAGCTCTAAAATGATAGCACAGCATGGTGCCACACCCAGGTAGTTACACCATGAGAGACATTATTCCATTTATATACACACTAACGTCAGGAGGACATACTCACCCTAATGCCTCTCCCGATAGCGCCTCATATTGCCGACAAACATCAAACTTCACTGAAAAATGCCATCATCTAAGAAAAAACCTGAAAGATAACCACCAATTCAAAGCAAGTCTAGGATGAAAGTAGCGAGGGTCGGGCAACGCTCATAATGAAAGGTGGAGGCGCAAAAGCAGTTCAAGAGTTAGAACAAATGTGCGAAGTTTAGGGTAACACCACGTACAATATTAAGCTACAACCCACTCAATGAAGTTTCCTCCGTGCAAAATATTTCCAACAGTACTCAAAATGAGCACACGTAAAAAGACTATTCCTTGATATTTATAGGTACTGGCACGACAATATTATCCTTCGGCCTTCACGAGTCTGAGAAGCAAATGAAGAGCACGACGTAGATATTGGAGATACCAGTGAAAGCATGAAGAGAAATGCGGCAGAGAGATCACGACACAAGCTATATCTGAGAAGGGGCAATTCCGAATCACTGAGGCCACCGGCCTGGTATTCGAAGTTGAGCAGCACTCACTAACACTCTAAGGACCTGAGCAGGAAGAAAAAATACCTTCTAATTTTTTTCTTATCATGCACCGATTGGACAAGAAACTCGCTCACAAAAGAAGAAATAAGAAATTGAGATTTCATCTGCATTTGCCAAGTAAAAGAAAAACATCTCACTGGGAAAAAAAATGAGTAAGGCGGCGCACTATCCGTGTGGCAGAGTGCCTATGATAAAATGCACGGCCAATATGATCAGAACTCTGAAGGAGAGCGCTTTTCGTACCATCACACGCCCACCTCAACGCCTATGTGTTTGGAGAAAAAGGCCATTAAGCGATCAGCGCGGGCGTCAGAGTATCTAACGTCTAGCCAGCATCCGAGAGCGACACGACTTACTGGCATCGATGAGTACGATCGCGCGAGCGTAGCAGCTATCGTATCAAAGTCGTTTCAGTCATGCGCGCGGCAAGCCGCGATAGGAGGTAAACACAACTGGAAGCCGCACAGATGACTCGCACACGAGAAAGAAGAAAGATTGTTAACGTCGTCCACCCGGTCTGTCGGATGTCACTACATGGTGGCGGCCCGTGTTCGCGTCCCTATCCCCCTTCTAGGGACGACTCGACTTCCTCAACACACAAGATTTTGATACTGTGAGCAGATGCTCGAGACCTACACAGGAATAGACAGCGGACGGCTAACAAGACCCTGATGCTTGAAAAGACCATATGTTGATGCACGAAAGTTTTATCCCTCGTCGTAGCTTTACATCCCCGTGATGTCGCGGAAATCAAAAACCACAAATGATTATTAGTGTCCTCTTATTGCTGTGTCAAGCGCGTATGGGGGGGGGGGGGAGTATGATTAGGCTAAGAGAAGCATTTATAAGCGAGAGCATTCGGGTATATGTTGCTAGCCGCAAGCAATTTTCGAATGCAAGTCTACTGACGTCTTCTATGACGGTAGTCATTCTCCATCGTCGTGCCGAAGTGAGGGGGTAAAACACTTTGTGTGCAGTCCAATCTTTCGAGGGAAATGCCCAAGAAGTCCAGTGATCTGTGTCTACCTAAGGGTGACAAACTGGTTCTTTTACTTTGGGCATATCTCATGGCCCTCCCTCTAGACCAAATCAAGGCCATAAAAGATACGCCACACTCGCAGGGTGTAGATTTGAGAGAACGCAATCCGCACCTTAAACACTGGTAAAGGGTACCTCTATTAATATGTGATATACACCAAGAGCGAGTGATGATACTGTCAAGTTAGAGGAGGGGGAGCGTCGTACAACGGTGTCTGGAGCACTATTGCAAAAGGTATAGCGCGAGTATTAAAAATTAACCGCTTATGAACTGGAAATTAATCCTTTATTGATTGATCGCTAATAAAATGTTTACATGGTCTAGAGTGTAAAGCACCTGCGCACACATTGCCACAGCATTCATCCTCACTAGAGACTAAATAGTCAAGGGTGAAGCAGGACATCTAGCTTCGGACTCCCCCCCCACCCCTAGGCTGGCTACACTCCCCCTGGCTCAGAGTTACCGTAGCTTTTTGGGAGTCACCGCACCATGATGTCCCCCCCCCTAACTGGAATAGACCCTAATTTCCCTTCTTTTCTCTTTAACATTTATTTTCTGCATTCGATGAAATGGTCAGCATAGAAGTGTGTGATAGTGTTTGCGACGTATGTAGCTCCTGTGGCTTGTGGCTGAAAAATGCAGGAAGCGTCTTCTATAACACGGTCATGTCTCGCGCGATGTCAGTCTGTCTGCCTCTACCTCATTGCGGAGAAAGACCTAAAAGGACAGCAAACTCACGTCTTCTGTATATTTGGATCTATCCTATGAAGGCATTCATCTCACGGAAACAGTGCATCGCATTTTTGTCGTAGGGCGGACCATACCAAAATCGGAACAAATACTGAAGAAAACGAAGGAGTTTTGTTTTCGTTACTGTTATGATGGCTTCTTCAGCTTTATTCCGAAATTCCCTTTTTTTATTTTTATGATCAATAAGGGTAAGAAGAGGGAGAAGGGACGAAACAAGACAAAGTTGCCAAACTAGGAGAGAATTTCGTTTGCTCCTAGCATCCGCTCATGTAAGCGCAATTGCCATGATTTGAGTAAGTTCTCTCGCTACTATGCTATTCAGTCTCGTAACACTCCTGCAGCCACTTCATAAGATGTAGGTGTGGATTCAGGAACTGAAAAATTGCTGAAAAACTGAACTGGAGACGCACAACTTGCGATAAAAAAGGGTCGGTGCTAGTCGGTTGCCAAGGCCAACCGTCCTTTCCCACCATTTCAACGGAGGTCCTACTATGGGTAACCCCGGGATATCATTCTCTTATGAAAGTGGGCGAGATGGGGCTGCATTTGTGGACGTTTTAAGTTTTCATGGATTGCGGGAAAAGTGGATCAGTTTTCAACGCGTTTTCATTCAATCCGTTTCAGTGAAAGCGTCAGAAAAAGAAAGAAGTGAATGTAGGACAGGCAGTGGAGAATTTGGTCTGCCTGTGTGGTGAGACCATATGTTCCACCATTTAACCCTCTCGCCGTAACGGTCATTCTAGGGGTAAAAGAGCGGAGTTGAGGCACGTCGATTGAGGTCAGTATCTAATGCGACACAATAGCGTAGTGGCCAAAGTGGTGGTCAGGGTAAGGGAAGTGGACCGTATTGAAGGAACCCTCAAAGGGATGGGGTCGTAAGATCCTTGAAGACGTGCGAGCGACATGACTACGGCCGTGTCCGCTCGTAAAAGGCAAAGCAAATTATGGCAACGTATATTGAATGACTATGAAACCGTGGTTGCAAGAAATGCCCTGGTAACTAAGGTACCCCCCCCCCCCTTCAGACTGCTTCAACGTGAAAAGCGACGCGACGGTATCGCACGAGGGACATGTTGAAATATCTTTTTTTCGCTATGATGCCGGTCGCCCGATCATAACGATCGTAACGGTCGCACAGCATTGGATGCGTATCGGTCGTCGAATTCACAGGCGAGTCTGACCATCGAGAAGTATCTAATGCTGTGACCGTTACGATCGGACGACCGACTACGCATGCGCCCTGAGGGGTTTCAAAAGTGTACCCGTGCGTGCAGCCGCGTACGAGATGCAGTCTCATTTCATTACTGTTGTTTGCCGTGAAGAGCATATTGTATAGAACTGAACGCCTGCATGTAGATCTCTGCTTAATAAAGTTGTAGTAAAATTGATTTGGGCAGATGAGTGTCTATCAACCACACATAGTCGCAGCACCAAACGAGCACAAAATTCCTTTCCCGGTTCACGTCAGCCTTTCAAAAGTGCAGGTATGCTGAGTACCTCGTTGGCTGTTAAAAATGTTAACCTTCACGTTTATGTTTCCAGTTTTGTCGCGAATATGGCTCAAGACTCGTAGCTGCATCTGGCTGGGACGGCACCGTTCACATTTACACTCTTGGCAATAACGGACATTCAGAAGAAAAACGATATTATTATCATGGGAAACCTGTACTCGCGTTCACTTTTACGGTTTGTCTCTTCTCAACTTCTTCTTTCAACAACATCATAATCATAAATCCCTTCAACAATTTGCAGGGTGGAAACAGAATTGCTAGTGGAGGTCTCGATCAAGTTTTGAAGTTGGTAGACATAGAAACAGGACGAGGTTCATCCTTTCATTTTGTTTCCTATAGTGAGGTTACCTAGGTTGGTGTTTTCTCTCTAGAGTTGAATATGGGAGCTCATTCAAATGGCATACGATGCATGGAGTACAATCCGCAAAGCGGTGTTGTGGCCTCCGGCAGTTGGGATTCAACCGTTAAGGTTTGTATTTACGTTTCGTACACTGTTGCAATGTTACAATTGCTTTGGGGTTAAAATGCCGGGATATACGCACTTTTCCATAATGCTTCTTGAGGTCCTCCCCACGAAGCTTGCCTTTTTTTGCTCCGGCGCAGCTTGGTCGCAGGTGACCACAATTGTTCACTACGAACTCATTGTGAATCAACTTTTGGTGTTTTTGAAGGGTTTCGTGACGAAATTTGACATTCAGTCATGGCGTCACTTCCAATTTCACACCACAAATTCATTTTTCTTGGTGAGTTGGCGTAGTACCAAATTGACGCCACGTAAGCAGCGATGCTCAAGTCGAAATTCGTGATCAGCGCCATTGTGAACCCCCATATATACATAGTCACGGATTCAACGGAAGAATTGTGGTACTAAAGTGCGTGGTGTCAGGAATGAATGTCTTATTCGTGGTCACCATCATTAGCAACCCACATAAGGGATGTTAGGGGGAAATGATTTTCTGCTGTTTGCCTCTGAGGCTGGTGTCAGAGTCCGCGATCCGTCGCAGGTTTCGCTGATTTTCGCGATTTGCGCGATTTTCGCGATTTGCGCGATTCACGCGATTCACGCGACGGGTCACGGAAATCACAAGTGCCCGATCAATACTGCAAGGTGTTCTCCAATCCTGCCGCCACTTCTGCTTGATAGTGATGGCTGAATGACGACTGCTCATGATTCCACTTGTTTCATATTCAGTGTTTCAAATGTTCAAATGGGGCACTTGCAATTTTTGCGATCCGTCGCAGGTTTCGCTAAAATCGGCGAATCGCGGACTCTAACACCAGCTTAATGCGGTTGCAACGGAGCAGCTGTACTCATCTTTGTTCCGTGAAATAATTTTGAACATGACTCATTCGTCTCTACACTTCAAATGATCTCTCGCTTCCATTTTACTACCATTACCTTTTTCGTTGATAATTCAGCAAGTGAGCTTGATGACTATCCAGAGGCTTAATTATTTGTAGAGCGCCTTCGTGTAAGGAAAGGGAGCTCCCGGTTCATCTGCGTCTTACCAATTTTCTGACTACTTATCGACTTTTCAATAGTGTCCACCTGCATAGACGTCGAAAATATTAGAAAGTACTACTTATTATGTGCTCTGCGAGCTGATTTCTAATCCTTTCGAGAAGTGTAACGGAGTTCACTGACCAGGGAGGTCGTTTAGGGTGTTTTTCAAAACGGTTTCAGCATGATATAGGTACACATGCAGGAACCACAAAACTATGGTTCATTACTTAACCCTTTCCGGACCGCCTGACACCCATGGGGTGTCAGGCCCAATTTGCTCCCTGTGGCCGCCTGACACCCATGGGGTGTCAGGGACTTCAAGAGGTGATTTTTCGGTTTTTCGACAAATGTTTTATGTTGTTACATATCTATGTAACATACTCATATCGTACGTATGAAAAAACCTGACTTCAATCTCAAACTAGCTCCTAAAATAATCTAAAAAATGGACTTCCACTTTGAGTTCAAAGAAAACAGTTATAATTTATTTGAAAACACTTCATACAAAATATTTATGACATCAAGTGCACGCCTTATCTGATGCTATTATATGCAAACGTTTCCGACACTTTCTGGTCCCTTTTTTCCCATTACAACTTGTTTTGAACAATTCTCATTCCTACCTCCCTTTTTCACTTTTATTACACGACGGTTTTCTGTCATATTCACACATATGTACCTTTAAACATCGCAAATACAAGAACGAGGCAAAATAATGGTTTTAATGGAAATACAGGTGAAATATATGGTATTTATGCTCGCCGAGCAGCCGCGGCGATGAGCATAAAAAGGCGTCGGCCACACGCGCCCGCCACGGGAAAAGTGCGCGGTCCGGAAAGGGTTAAATAGCTCCTTGAATACCAAAAAAAGCGAAGGGAAATTATCTTTGGAAGTGTAACTGAGTTCACTGACCAGGGAGGTCGTTTATACAGCTTCGTTGTGGCGTATATCACCCACAAAGTTGACTTGTGTCATTGAAGGGTTCTCGCTATCCGCACATTGAAAACAACGCGAGCTTCTGGCAAAATGGTGCGTTTGTCCAAGCTCAGGAAAGTCATGGTTTCATAAGGAGTTTCGGTCGAAAGAGTTCAGAGACTCAGTGCCTATGTGGGTAGCGATTTGCTAGCTGCACGGTGCGGGGGAAGGGTGTTAGTTGATTATTTACGACCCGCGTGGCGAAATTTTTGGGCATTTTTTGGCTAAGATAGAGTTCTTAACTAAGTGGGGAGCACGTGCAAGTTCAGGTGGCGCCATGTTGACGAATTGCGCTTTAGAAAAGTATGCGCATCTTCGTGATCAACCTCCACCACCCAACCCCCACCCCCCAGCGCTGATCTAACTCTAGTACGAGTTTTTCGAGGAAAATCGAGATTTTGACTCGACTTCGAAAAATTGGACCAGACGTTGGGCAACCGGCATGTGTACCCGGTCCGCTTGGATGCGAGCTCGAAGGGTAAAACTAGTGGTACGCTCCAGTGATAAACACTGAAATCGAGGTTCCGATCATCGAATAAGGACATGTCTTCACAATCGCGCGTATCTATTGAAAGTGATTCTAGATACCACAAGAAGGCCTAGTGCCCGAAAATACCGATAAACACTATTTTGAGCGGAAGAAGAACTAGCGACTCGTCCGCATGCGTGGTCTTCGCTCACCGGTTGGTGCCTGCCGGTATAAGTATATATGTATGCAGGATTTCTCATTTCTAGAGTACAACTCTAGATGGGAACAGCCTTTAAATCATCCATCGTAACACCTGGCGGAAATTGACTTACCCATGGTCCAACTGTCCGAACTTAGGTCAAAATCTTATTTTCTCTGAAACCTCGTATCATATTTTTTATCCAGTGCCCTGATTACGATCATTACATTCGTTTTTTTTTGGCAGCGAACGAATCTTCATCCGATGACGCTATGACTCCATTCGGTGCCAACTTGGTGCCGTTTTGGAGCACAAGATCCAGCACCAGTTTTTTCGGTCAAAAACTTTTGTAGGGGTTGCTGATGGTTCCAATTACAAATATGCCATCCAGTCTTTGGCGCCGACGCTATTTTGCGCGAATTTTGAAACGTCAACTCGAAATGCAAAAATTTGTCACCACGAGGAATCGAACTAGGGACCCTTTTCTGGTATTCAGAGGGCCGTTCAGGAAAAATGAACCATGGTTCTGTGGTTCCCGCATGTGCCCCTATATCATGCAAAAGACCGTTTTCAAAAAGCTTGGCACGCCCTGAAGACCTCCTGGTAAAATCTGTTTTTGAGGAATCGTCGCCAGAAGGAATTTTTTCACTTTTACCGAAAATTACTTTATCGGAAACAGCTGATTGGTCTGTAGATCAAACTCGGTTTTCTAGATGTTGGGCTGCTGATTAAACTTGTTGTTAGAATGGAATCTTTCCTATTCTGTCTAGGTCCAGTTAATGTTGTCAATTTTCATGTCCAGATTATCTGTAGTGAACTTTTACAGTAGGGAATTATTTCTCTCACGACATATTTTCAGTTGTGGGATGCTCGAGCAACGACTGTTGCTGGGCCGATGCAAAGTGTAGGCACAGGAGATCGAGTGTACGCCTTGGATGTCCTCGGAGACAAGATAGTTGTTGGCACTCGCGACAGGTCGGTTACATTGCGACGGATCTCTTTAATACTGCAAATCTCTCAGTTTTTTTTCTCATCCGCTGTTTGAGCTTTCCATCACCAAATAATTCTGGAAATTTCACTAACCCATTTGTTTTGTATTCGGCAACATTTCTTCAAGATTCCGGTTTATAGGAAGATCCACTTGCTTGATATGCGAAACTTAAGCGTACCAGAACAAGTACGAGACAGTCCACTAAAGGTGAGTTGGTTTGTGGTGGCGATACCATCGTCTCATGCATTCGTTCACAAATGTTTTTTCGAAGAGAGCAAGAGGAAGTGTAACGATCAGCTGCAAGCTTTACATACCACTGACTTACCTCTACCACTACCCCTCACCAACTTTTTTTTTGTGCGTGGAATTTACCCCGTTTCATACGGTCTGCTGTCCAATTTTTTTCTTCTTCTTATTCACGTTTCCTATCTCACATCCTTGCCAGTTTTTTTTTACTCACACTTTCATACCCAGAAATATGGTTCTCTTCCTTTGCTAGAATCTTTCACGATCAATTTTGTTTGGTCACAAATTTCCCTTGCCTTTGAAGTAAATTGAACTCCATTCTGTGAAGATTTCTAATAGTTTCTTTTCTGAAAGAAAACTTTCCAGTATCAAACTCGAAACGTTGCCTTCTTTCCGACTGGTGATGCATTTGTTGTTTCATCTATTGAAGGTCGGGTTGCTATTGAGTATGTGAATCCCTCACCTGAGGAACAAAAGAAGAAATACGCCTTCAAATGTCACAGGTGCTCTCTATAATTTCTTCTTTCTACTAATTTTTAAAGCTCACGCAGTCATGCTATCTACATTGTTTCTTTTTCTAAAACGGTTTTTGTTATCATTTAATTTCATTACAATGTAGGAGTAAAGAGGACGGCGTGGAGTGTATATACCCTGTTAATGCTCTTGCATTCCATCCGGTGAATGGCACTTTTGCTACTGGTGGTGAGTTTTTTAATGCTTCGTTTTACTTATTGCTTTTGGTAGTACTCCTCATTCTTTATTTCTATGCTTTGGTTTTCTATGTAATTCATTTTCCCATTTCGAAACTGTTTCCCGCGTTGATCCATCTTTCTAAGGCTCTGACGCTGTAGTCAACTTGTGGGATCCTTTCAATAGAAAACGTCTGGTTCAGCTTCACAGGTAGCTTTTTTAGTCAGTTAAATTGATAGCTAAGGAGCTCAAATAGATAATTATAGGTTCCAAACATCTATTGTATCACTTTCGTTCAACTATGATG
>MU868921.1:0-22884 GCA_036418205.1 Ostertagia ostertagi | reverse complement strand
GAAGATTTCTAATAGTTTCTTTTCTGAAAGAAAACTTTCCAGTATCAAACTCGAAACGTTGCCTTCTTTCCGACTGGTGATGCATTTGTTGTTTCATCTATTGAAGGTCGGGTTGCTATTGAGTATGTGAATCCCTCACCTGAGGAACAAAAGAAGAAATACGCCTTCAAATGTCACAGGTGCTCTCTATAATTTCTTCTTTCTACTAATTTTTAAAAGCTCACGCAGTCATGCTATCTACATTGTTTCTTTTTCGAAACGGTTTTTAATATCAATTAATTTCATTACAATGTAGGAGTAAAGAGGACGGCGTGGAGTGTATATACCCTGTTAATGCTCTTGCATTCCATCCGGTGAATGGCACTTTTGCTACTGGTGGTGAGTTATTTTTTGTTTTTATGCTTCGTTTTACTTATTGCCTTTTGGTATTACTCCTTATTCTTCATTTCTATGCTTTGGTTTTCTATGCCATTCATTTTCCCATTTCGAAACTGTTTCCCACGTTGATCCATCTTTCTAAGGCTCTGACGCTGTAGTCAACTTGTGGGATCCTTTCAACAGAAAACGTCTGGTTCAGCTTCACAGGTAGCTTTTTTAGTCAGTTAAATTGATAGCTAAGGAGCTCAAATAGATAATTATAGGTTCCAAACATCTATTGTATCACTTTCGTTCAACTATGATGGATCACAGCTCGCTATTGCTTCATCTTTCGGGTTCGAATACGAGCCGATACCCAACCCAATGCCAGAAAACACTGTCACTGTTAGACACATCAGCGATGCGGAGAGCAAGCCAAAATGAGGTTGTGGGTGGCGGATCTTCATAACATCTCAAGTATTAACTATTTTCTGTGTAAATGAACACGGTGAATCTTTCGATAATGAAATTCTTCGTTGTTTTTTTCCCTAACACCGTGCTGATCTCTGCGCAGAATTTTGACGATCATCAACCTGTTCATGAATACAAATAAAATCTTGAGATGCAGACATTTATCTTATCAAAAAGTAACAGAGACTAAGAACGAAGTTGATGCTCTGAAACAAAATGAGGAAGAATAGATCAATGGTGTCGAAAATTGTGATCCAATGCAGCTGGAATTCAACTCTTGACTTCATTCGTTCTATTTCGACTGTGATCATCTTAAAGTATACATTTTAATACCATTTGGAATTTAATTTGGGTCTCTGCACGAGTTCGATCCATGTATGAATTTGTAATTTTGAAGAATGTGGGCGTTTGAGAAGTCGCATTTTACCTATCTTAAGGAATCCTTCACGGAAAAATCATGATTCTATTTCAGCCATAAATCACTGGCTTGAGACTCATTCATCCACGATAAGAATGAAAAGAACAGAAAAATTGCATTTGTTTTGGTAAAAAATTCGAAAAAAAAAGGGCTGCTACGCGTTCAAAGTACCGCCGACATCTGTCACAAATGCTGGCGACGGGAATGCTTCCACTTGGTTCTTGGAGTGCCTTCACTAGAAACTCTTTCTGGCCTTTTGACTTATTGCATTCACATCTCACACTTCTACTCCATCCTATTCTATCGATCGATTTGTCTCTACTCTCCAAAATCGCTTTAACCCGATTCTTTCATTGCGTCGCCTGATACGTAGCCGCCCCAAGGCGGACTTCTTTCCATGCCCCGCCTTTGGCTCCGCGCCTTTACCTTCGATTGTCCATAGAGTGTAGTTTTTGTAAGTTTGTTTCTCTTTCGGAAACCGAATCTTCATGCGTGAAACTTTGTGTGCTGTTTCCAGTGATCACAACTGACACATTCATGTTAGGAAAGAATGCAAGAATTTTCCGCGAAAGATTCCTTTAACAGAATTTCATGACGGGTAATTGCGCTTCCTACGATTGCCTGCTTTTAAGACATTGAAGTCATCTCTAAATTGATCCGAAAAAATCATGTTTTATCTCAAGAATAAGCGTCAAAGGATGAACTGATTTTCCAAACAAGAAAGCTTACATGTAGTGTCTCCATAAGTTCGTCCATCGCATTTCGTTCCTCTCTCCAATGGTTTGCAGAGACAAGCGTTCTGATTCCAAGCTTGTTTGGCTTGAAAGTGAATTAGTGTTCAGAAAGAAGAGCACAAAGAGTATTAAATAAGCAACAATTTGTGCACAAGGTATAATAGAATTTATTATTACCTGGCTCTTTTTCCACTTTTTCTTTGCCGCTCCAACTGGGAGAATAAGTTGCCTGGTGAGAATACGTTGATGAGCTACCAGTAGTATTACACTCACTAGCACTCCAATGCAGCAGAGCAAAATCTCAGCAAGAACGAATGTGGCTAGAAACGACGATTTTAATGAGTTACTCGTTTTCTTGAACTTCATTACGTTCTAATGAGTGCTTTCCCTAGAGATGAGTGCACGTTGTGGGCTTTCAGATAGAGGAGCGTGCTTGTATTTTTGTATCATGGGCTTGTAGCGAGTTTTCAGTTGTTGCGTATATATTGCGTCAATGCAGCGACCAGGTAGATAATGAGTGAGTTCTGAATGGAGGCAGTGCTATGGTGCACGCAGGTGGGCGAAAGGAAACGCAGAGTAAGAAGGTATTTCTAGTGCTCAAAACCGTGAAACAGGTTTTGTCCCGTGTCGACAGACAACGAGACATTCATGCTTTGATAACGCAGTACACAGGGAAACCTAAAGATACGGCCGCTTGAAGTAAAAATGCTCTTCCAAAATGAAATGCGAGCGATGCTTTGTTGTTGCCATACCAAAGTGCGGGGGGCGGAGGGAAGCGCCTTTTGGGGACTTGTTGGAGATGAGTTTCGAAGGCCTCGTTGCTCGCTGAACTAGATCACGTTCGCTGCGAAACGCATTGCCCTCACTGTCTCTGCCTGCCCCGACCAGTTTGCGATGCGTTGGCGGCCATTCATAAAGCAATAACGTTTTCTGATAATGGCATTTCAAAAGTTTGAGAAAGAGGACAGAACTAAGTACACTGCCTCTGCCTTCGCCGTTACAAAATTTCAAGGAATTCCTCCCTTTGAATGAAAATGAGCTAGTGAACGTCCACAGTTCTTAATGGTTCAAGGGAATGGTTGATTAGGGCGCTTGAGAGCATTTCGGCGTGTAAGAATTTGGAAGAGGAAGCGTGTCACAAAAAAAGTTGAAAATATTAACGGATTACCAAAGGAGGTCACGGTAAGCGCAGGTTAACGCAAGCGGTAGACTCAGTAGGGCCATTACAACTAGCCTGAGCCATCTCGTACCGGAAGGCTTGCTTTGCTTGCTGATGATGTTCTGTGCAAAGGAGGATGGTGGAGGAGCATACAAAGGTAACCATCGGAAATCAATGGTAAGCGATGCTCGTATTCGGCATTCGCCATGCATCGAAATCTTCAATCTCTTGGGAAGGGTCTCCACGTTGGTCACTGTGCGCCAACTCAAGTTTCTCAACCTCAAATTTCAATCACGCAGAGCAGGTGATGACCCGCAAATGACGATAGTCTGAATGGCAAACCAAATCCTATCCTCCATGAACGTCCAATGGTGGGCTGTCCCACTACCACTTAGTTCAGAGTCAAGAATAATCTGAAGGGGAAAGTAATAAGTTCTGTGGACGGTCTTAGCGGTAAGTATAGAAAGGTATTTTGAACCAGGACAGCATATTTTTGAGAGGTTTCGGAAGTTTTCTGTAGGAGTGCTATTTAATTGTAGATTATGGATAGCGTATTCTTTGAAGGTTAAAATTGGTATTTAAATAGAATTGGGGGGAAGTTGACGGTCTATTGCGAAAACGCCTCCGTTTATAGAATCGGGACCCCGTATTATTATACCACCTGCGCACCGACTAGATCGCAATCACTTACATCGGCTGGCCGCCGCTAATCATTGTTTTTATATATTTATTTATTTACTTATTGGAGACATGAACAAAAGTCACGTGTGAAAAATTCAAAAAATAAAATCATTGTATGGGCCAAATCGCATTCAAATGTACTGCAATTGTGTTTTGTACTGTATGCCAAACGAGGTTTTTAAGATGGAATCTTTATTGACTGGCCTGACGTTTCGACAGCTTCGTCTTCTTCAGAGGCCTGGAGATAGTCTGAAGCTTTTGATTCGTTAGCTACTCGATCCACCGCGCACAGTATTCTTCGACGTCAGAGACGTCGTCGAGAATACTGTGCGCGGTGGATCGAGTAGCTAACGAATCAAAAGCTTCAGAC
This sequence comes from Ostertagia ostertagi, assembly GCA_036418205.1. Taxonomy (NCBI): domain Eukaryota; kingdom Metazoa; phylum Nematoda; class Chromadorea; order Rhabditida; family Trichostrongylidae; genus Ostertagia; species Ostertagia ostertagi. The sequence goes on along the minus strand of MU868921.1, from coordinate 18,694 downwards.
TATCTCCAGGCCTCTGAAGAAGACGAAGCTGTCGAAACGTCAGGCCAGTAAATAAAGATTCCATCTTAAAAACCTCGTTTGGCATACAGTACAAAACACAATTGCAGCAAATTGAACATCAAATGCCGAGGTTCCAAGAAAGGACGACATGGAGGCTACTACGAATGTTCGCATGGAAGTGGAATGCGTGCTGCATTCCAAAAAGGGACTGACGGCAAGTGCTTATCCTTTTATCCTTATACTTCCTTTTGAGAGACAAAATGTAGGCGAAGTCGATTTCAATTTACTAAAGTCACCTAAATGTGGTAAAGTGGACGACTTTGGCATATCGTCGCCAATGATGTTGAGAATGACGGCCAATGACAGAAGTGTTGTGAGCCCAAGCGTCGTCTAAAATGGCATCGATCTTCGCTAGTCAACAAAATTCAGACTTTCTTCTAACTCTTTCTGTTCGGTTCCCAGCATTGTCGAAGGGAGTGAACAAGCCGACAAGACAGAGAGCCGTGGTGATGAAAGTAGGCAGAAAGAGGACGTAGACATAATATGTCGAATGACGTTTCAATTTGATCGAGTAGTGAAGTTCCTGGAATTCTCCAATGAAGAATTTGAGAAGGCTCAAAGGTTTATTACATGAAGTAAACTAACCTGAAATGTTCTGTTATCTGCGTCGGTGTTCAGAAGAGTGCTGACCGTCACTGAGGTGACTTCCCATTCGCTGTTTCCTTGGTACTGTAATCAATAAGCTCTAAAAATTGCTATCTCTACAATTATCAGTACAACCTCTCTGCCAGGATGCATTACATTTTCGAGAAAAGCATCTCAGCATCAAGAAAATATTTATGTAAACTCGAAAGTTTGTGAGCAACTAGTGGTTCAGAGGCTCTTTAATTTCAGCTGTTTGAGAGGAAGGGCTTCTCACTGGATAGGTAGATTCTTACTTGGTTGACAATCGATCATAACCACCAACTTTTTTCCCATTGTATTTTACTGACGAAGTCCATTAGTGAGAGTAACTACGCTTCTACTGTTTGCGCGTGCCATAGCTAATGGTAAGACCTGAGGTCATGCGGATGAGTCAGCGATCAAACTGGTTGCTATGGCTGGGTGCTTTTGAATTATTGAGATAGAATAGAACCTGCTTCGAAGCAACAGTTCCAAATGTGGTCGCGTCAAAATCTAAATCTGTTCAGTGGGTGGAATAGAGTAGCCCACGAGTATCACACTCAGGGTGAATAAAGGTCGAGGAATCCGGGTACCCGACAGGAGGCCCGTCGCGCGGCAAGAACGGAGAGTCAGTGGACGAGTCACAGCACCTACTGTAGTGATGACTATTGTACGTCCTACATCACGCATTACGCACTGCGACTCTTCCGCTCACTCTGCCTTCTTGCCACGCGACGGGCCTCCTGTAGGGTACCCGAGGAATTCCTCGACCACGGCTATGTACAGTGCGAGAGCATGCCGAGAGTGAACGTACCCTCGGACAGCGCAGGCGGTTCGCGTATGGCGAATGTGAATGTTGGCGTGGGAGAGCGTAACTGATCAGGCGAAAATCCTCGACGTGCCGTTGAGGAATTCTCGTTTATATTTACCCTGATCACGCCTAGGCCGTTTTCGCGGCTCAAAATGCGCGACGTGGCGCTGGCCCTTACAAAGTGACTGATGGCGATTTGCGTCAGGTTGTGGACGGGATACCTCACGCATACCCCTTGATATGCATCGCGGATTACGACGTAGCTGCTACTTCAGATACGCGTGGGTTACTGGAGCCGTGGAGCAAGCAAGTTCGGGCAACTCCTCCGGACGCGCCCCTCCCTCATCACAGAGGGAAAAGAGGGAATACGTGTGATGGCTCTATCAGCGGTTTGCTTTTTTTTCGTTTTCAGTCAGTTCGGCATTCACAAAAATATATATAAATTGTCGACCCGCTTACCCCCCTCTCCCCCATCTCCCCCCAATTGATTGGTGATTACTGCTTTGAGTCGATGATTTGCTAGTGAAAACGCGTTCAATGGACCACGACTTTTATCACTGTGACAGGGGTCATGATTGAACCTCGCCGAAAGACTTCACTGAACTTCGAAAGCTTGCAAAAATGTCGAGTTAACAGTGCTGTCCAGCGTCCGTTGGATGGGGTCGCGAATGCATGAGTAGGTTGTCAAGTCACTGGTTACATTCTTGGCTTTAGGAAACTCACTTCACCACTCGTCATATCCAATTCCTGTAGCGGGGCACTGACAACAAGCTCATCCTCCGTATAGACCCATGACGAGAACTTCACCTTGCATTGTTGCTGATCAAATGGAAACTTCGCAATCTGAAAGGAGTGTGTGTTAATAGAGTCACGAAGCTGGTAACTGCTGCGATGCGCAGTCTTGCCAACTTTTCCGAAATGAAGCCGTGAAACCCACAAACAGGTATCACTCAAAATAAAGCTGCAGCTCCAGCATTCAGCAGGTGCAAGGGTATAGCATTTTGAGCACCTTTCTCAAAGCCGAAATGAACTACGAAAATCGAAAATGCGGTTTCGAAAAGACGTGACTCAAATACTTCAGCTATGTAAGGAGAAAGATAGCCTGCCGTGTTCAATATATTTGTCTTATACGTACAGGGATACTGATATGTGGGCCAGCAACCTGGATCTGTTCGTATTCCGCGTAAATCTTTATAATGAAATGTAACCACAGCTCTTCTATACATCTCTGAATCGGGTGGAACGGTAGTGTTATATAGTCACAGAAAAGCAAATCTCCCTCTCAAGCGCTCGAACGCAGCTGTGTGTGGCAAAATAGCAATTTTCAAGGTACCGTATTGCAAGACGGGTAGGCGCACCGTTTCTGCCATTTGTCGGCCACGAGAGCCATAAGACAAAAGACAAAATAACCATAACACAAAATAGAATAGGTTATGATAACAAAATAAGCATATTAACATCGTTGCGATCCTGGGTGGAGTCATGGTGCGTGGCGCATCCAAAGAGGGACTGTCGGTGATCAGCTCTAAGACGTTTCTCGTTGGTTTTTTTCGGGGCGCTTTATTATGAGGTTTTCCCACTTTTGATCTTGTTGAGAAAATGAATGAGTTGATCTATTCATATCTGTCAATAGGTAGCCTTTCAAGAGGGCCTTCACAAATCCTTGTCTGGGTCGCTGGGTTAGCAGCTGACAAGTTTATTGGGGAGCAGAGAACATTGTTAGGTGATCCTTTCTCCAACTACACAAACAGAGGGTGAGGGAGGGATACTCCAACGTAGCGCGCAATCCAGTTGACGGCTCACTTTGGAGCTGTACGAGCGACTAGTCGACTCTAGGCTGCGGGAGCTAGTCCGGACTTCACCAGGAAAGTTCGTTTCATGCGAAAGGGTCAGATTGCATCTTCACGGCCTAAGCACGCAATGATCGGCAAATTTAGAGAAAGCGCCCGATCCTGCTATCGTATCCCCTCCGTCGACCTGGCCGAAGGCATTCGACTGTCCTACCGCGACAGTACGATGGGATCATTTAATGGAACGAACCCTGATTTTTGTTACAGGATATGAACGAGGGGACCAAGGCAGCGCACCTCAGATGGCCGAACAACGGAGGTAAATTTCGCGCGGTTGGGGTACACCGAAGATTAGCTGTGGGCCCGTTCCTCTTCATGCCAACAGACCACTATGAGTTCTGGAGAGAGCAGAGCCGATCGCGGACGGCTATGGAAGAAGCAGTGAAGGATTTCCATCACCTTGGGAGCATTCCAGCCGCCGATGGCAGTGTGGAGCAGGGAGTAAAGTCACGAATCAACGCGGCATAGAAACGAAGGGAGTTTACCGAAATCTTGTGCTATCGAAGGTGCTCCAGAGCGCTCAATAGAAGGTGTTTCGGGCAATGGTAAGGCTTGCGATGTCATAAGCCAGCGAGTGCTGACCAGTGGGCAAGAACTGTGAGAGGCAGCTTTGCCCCACTGAGATGAGAATGCTGAGATGGACCTGTGGCTAGACGCGACTAGACAGAAGCAGAAACGAGGATGTCAGAGCGATCATGCAGACTGCCCTATCCAGCTGAAGGGACAAGGAGAGCGCCTCCAAGCGAGATCAATGCGCGCTGACGCCCGGCAGGCCCACGACATGCGCTGAGGAGTCCACAGGGTCATTCAATACGGAAAGCGATGGACTTCAAAGTGCAGGGCAAGCGAAAGCGAGGGGCCTTCAAAGAAGAGGTTGAGGAACGTCATCAAGGAGTCCTGAGTGAAGCCACGGTCATAACAGAAGACAGAGCAAAGTGGTCACGACTGATAAAAGCAACGGATCCTGTGACGCTAATGACAAGGCTAATGAGAAGAAGAATAAGGAGTTGCAGGGGGAGCTTCCTGTGTGTCTAATGAAGGAGGAAAATTTTGATTGATTGATTGATTGAAGCTAGATCTATCTGCTCCCCATATGAACTTTTCAAAGGGTAAATACATATATCGAAGGAGGCAATGGAGAGGGAGTCACAACGATTTCTTGAGCAGCATTCGAAATAATCCGCAGCACCTCCACAAGTACTGAAATGTACTCGATTGAAAGAAAAAGTGCTCACAAACTGCTCACATTCAGCTTGCAGCGAACGGTGTAGATGGACGGGTTGGATATTTGCACGAGGCCTTCGTGCGTCACGGTGGCCAAACGTCGGTCGTTCTCGATCACTGGTTCATGCCCGACACTGGAACAGAACAAGTCTACTTAGCAAGTCTTTTTTCTTGTGTAGAAGGGAATTAGGAGAACTCTCCAATTGGCAGCGTTTGTTCAACTTCATTGCAAAGATGTCCCTTAAAAACAGGAGGCCATATTAGTCACGGAACTGGTGCATACCTGTTGTAGACGGTAATTTCAGGTCTCCAAACATCCTTTTCGAACACATTCGTGTGTTTGAGACCTTGATATTCTGAAGGGATCCACACGAGTGTTCCGTCAGTCCAGTTCTGTGAGAAGCAAGTTTTAGTAAGAAAGAACTAACAATGAGAATATATCAAACCATTTACCATTTCGAAAGTCGCCGGAAAACACCATGTTCTCCTCCTGCTGCTCCATGAAAAGAAGTGTGAAGAATCGCAAGTTCACAGAAACATGAACAACGGAGCCAGGCGGACGAATCGCTTTGTTGTACGTGGAAAGAAGTGCTTGCTGAAGACGAACCTCTTCGTCACGGACGGCTGAAATTGAGAAGGTGTTTGAGTGAGCATTACAGCTAATGAGACGCGTCAGATGAAGACATTCGTGAGCAATTTCACAATAGAAGGGTGAATTTTAATCATCAGCATCCAGCTGCGATTAATTTTTCATAACTGCTAGAGATGATCATTTATTATTAAGCCATGCCTTGAAATATCCTTATGCCTTACCAGCAATAGCAACTGCCAGGAGATGGTAGAAGCCTGCAGACTTCATGTTGTGATCGCTACCGCTAGAACCCGGTTGCCACGCTATTCACTCATCTCGCTTTAATTTATTCACGTTGCCACACGTGCAGGCAGTGGAAGCCACAACCAGGAACAAGCCGAATCTTGTCGTTTCGATTCATTGGAGATGGATTTTTCCATTTTTCAGAGAAACGAAAATGAGATTTATGGTTGGAATATTCTTGATCTAATTGTGTCTCTGCTAGTAAGCAATGCGAATACTCGAGCGAGCAACTGAAAAAATGTACTAGGTACGAAATTGAACATTTGGAAATGTTAAATAATCCACTTGTTTAGAATATGCTAACCGTGGTCCCAAAGTCACCCATTTCAAGTATTAATATCACTGGAGCAGTGAATGATTCTTGTTCGAATGGTTTGCTGGCAGCCACGTAGGGGAACTGTGTTGGTTATTTTGTGTTGTTGGTAATAATATTATTCTTGCACCTGCACTCGTCCTGAGCGGCCGGTTGATTGATCGTCGGAATGAACTCTGTACCTGTCGAGCAACCCACCCTATCAAAATTGCCTTCGCAGTCCACAGCTAATATTTTGGCCTCATCTATTCTGGACAGTGACGGTATTCAGCTGCTACATCAAATAAATCAAATTCTGATATCTAAAGCGCCTGAAGTGATTCAGCTCCTGAATCAGCTCTTACGTAAGTTGCCGTTACTTATGAGTGACGTAGTGGACCATGATAAAAGGCAAAGATCTGTGGTGATGTATGGTATACCTGAAGCCGAAAGCGGACTCTCTCCGTCTTCTCGCCAAGAACACACGGAGAAAGTTCGTTTCCGGTATTCTCGATGCCTTGGATATCGAGGCCAGACCTGTTGAAATATACAGGATGGGTCGTGGTGTTGAGGGTAAGCCACGCATTGTCAAATGTGTTTTCTCATCACGTCGTTTCATGCTCGATGTTTTATCCAAGGCTCGTAGGCTTCGTTCTTTTCCTAAGTTCAAAGATGTCTTCGTGAGGCGATCGATGACGATCGACGAACGCCAGAAGGAGCGTGATCTTCGCGATCGCGCACGTGAGTTAAATAACAGCAAGTTTGAGGGCAAAAAAGTTTATGTCGTTTACAAAGGCGAGGTGGTCAAGGCATCTGAAATTTCACGTGCGAAAAAAGTGCACACATCCACCCCGCATCCGTCAAAAAACTAGGTACCTCCCGAACTCCATATGACAAGTGTTTTTTGATCAACGCTCGTAGTCTCGCAAATAAGATTCACCATCTGCATGGCCTCATGGACATTCATAAGCCCGGGCTCATTTTTGTGACGGAAACATGGTTGACTGGCAAAATCACTGATGCTGAACTTTGTTCTATATTCCCATATACAGTAATTCGTAAAGATAGAAGTGGTAGAAAGGGAGGAGGTGTGTGCATTTTTCTGCATAATATGGTTCTGTTTGAAAGGGTTGTTCTTGACTGCAGATCAATAACCTCTGATGTGCTGTGCCTAGATATTTGTCTGCCTTGTGCCGAGAAACAAAGATTGCTCCTTGTATACCGTCCGCCGCAGTCCACGACTAATCAAGATGATCAATTGATTGCTATCATATCTGACCTATCGTCGACAGCGCCCTATAGCACAATCATTCTAGGAGATTTTAATCTCGATATCGATTGGAAGTCCGGTACAGCCTCAAATGCTAGCGCGCAAAAGTTCTTAGAAGCTTTTGAGAACTTATCCCTCCAACAATGGGTTACATTTCCAACCAGGGAAGAGAGAACTCTTGATCTCATTCTTTCGAATGAGCACTGCGTCGCTAATCCTTCCCCGCGCGCCCCGCTCTCAACATCAGATCACAATATTGTCTCTTTCAGTATAGCCACCGTTCGGTTTGATACTGAGCTAGTTTTTTATAGAGATTTCAAGCGCGCCTACAAGGATAAAATCAAGCATGAACTTTCTGGGATAGATTGGATGCGATGTTTCGACAATTATTCTGACGTTGATGAAGTTTATGGTAGATTTGCAGTCATCATACTTGACATCATCAATCGTTACGTACCTCTCCGATATTATGTTAAGCATTCATCTTGCAACTATCCCACGCACATCCGGAATCTTTTTGAGCAGCGTGAACGACTATTTCAGCAACTTTTACAGCCATCAAAAAGTCCCCTTTTCCTTGATATTTCTAAAAAGCTTGATTTCCATGTAAAGCGCTACTTAGCTTTCAAAACGCGAAAACTGGCCAATCACGACAATATGAAGATGCTTTACGGATATATCAAAAAGATCAACACAACTTACAATCTGCATCATATCTTGGAAGACTCCGAAGGGAATAAATACTCAAATAATTACGCTAAAGCTGAGGCAATTGCTGACTATTTTGCTAGTGTATATGGAGAGCCAAATGATATCAACATAAGCCTGCCTTCGGTTTCCATCGGGAGTTTAGTTTTATCAAATGTCTCACCCAGCACTGTTTTTAAGTATTTGAGAGCACTCAAGCCTTCCATGTCTCTCACCTCAGATGAAATTCCCCAACTTTTCTTCAGGGATTATGCAAAATACCTTGCAGTCCCCCTTGCTCATATTTACAACATCTGTCTAGTTCAAAGCCAGATCCCAAGTATTTGGAAGAATTCCTTGGTCACTCCCATACCCAAAAAGGCCAACTGCGATCTTATAACAAACCTCAGGCCCATAAGCATCCTGCCCGCCCCTGTGAAAATCTTCGAGAAGATCGTGGAAAAAGAATTACTGGAATGGATTTCTAGGCTCCATATCATCCCACCTGAGCAGCATGGTTTTCTGTCAGGGGCATCTACATGTACCCAGTTACTATGTTGTACACATGCTTGGACAGAAGCCGTAAACAGTGGTAAGAATGTTGATGTTGGTTTACTTTGATTTGAGCAAAGCCTTTGACAAAGGTATGCCACTCTAAACTGCTGGCCAAGCTTGAAGAGTATTGGAGTCAGGGGTGCTACCTTGAACTTATTCAGATCCTACCTGCAAGGGCGTAAACTAAACGTTCGTGTTGGAAACTGCATTTCAACAGCTAGGGAATGCCGTTCCGGGGTCCCTCAGGGGGGCGTCCTCTCGCCTTTACTCTTTCTCATCTATACCTATGACTTGCCTAGTTATCTAAGAATTGACACTAAAATCACTGTTGCTGCATTCGCGGATGATATTAAAGTGGCAGTCACTTATACACAGGATGAGCGTGATGAAGCCCAGGTAGTGCTGAATAGTTGCGTCGAGAGGATGTTCAGCTGGGCCCATTCCTGGAGCTTAGAAATCAATTCCAGTAAAACGTATTTATTCTCACTCGGAGTGGCACCGCTAGAGATTCATTTTCCGGATATGATCCCACTGAGGCAAAGTGAACAAATTAAAGACTTAGGTGTCAAGCTCTCGAAAAATCTGAGTTGGAGCGTTCATGTGGATGAAATAAGCAACAAAGCGCTCAGGTTGGTCCATCTTCCTATTTAGGAATATCCATGGCGTCAATGTTGACATGTGGATTAGGCTCTTCAAATCATACATCCTTCCAATGTTAGAATACTGTAGTCCCATCTGGAGTCCATACCTTGTCAAAGACATCCAAAAACTTGAAAAGGTTCAAAAGACCTTTACGAGAATCTTGTTCTACAAAGTTTTCCCTGATATGAATTATCCTCACACTCTGCCATCTTATCATGACCGCCTTCGGAAATTGAATTTGAAGAGTCTTCTCCACAGAAGGATTGTTTCTGATCTAGTCTTTGCTTTTAAGATAATCAAAGGCGAGTTACGAATCCGTCCATCGAACTTTTGGATTTTTCGGCCTTCGAGCGGACGTCGAGGCGGCTTCCAAACTTTTGGTCACGCAATGGGCAAATTTCATAAGCAGCTTCGGCACAACAGCTTCATTCTACGCACTACTCGGTGGCTGCAGCGACTACCTCCGACCTTACTATCGTGCCAGAACTCCTCTAAGTTCAAGACAGCGCTACAAAAGCTCAATCTTTTGGAAGTCCTTGGTATTGATGATGTATCATAATCTATCTCCATGTTTCCTGTCTTGTTTTATACAGTTGCTCAAGCTTAGCGGCTTCACTTGCACACCCCTTAATTTTAGAGTGGCCCTGTGTCACTGATGGAGGTGTCACCCAAAACACTAAAGCGCAGCTATGACTACTCTAGCCGGAGTTTTCGGGAGGACGCGTCGTGGATTCTGTCAAGTTTGCCGGTTCCACGTGGGTGGTCGGCATACCCGTGTCTCGAAGTTCCGGTAAACTCCCATGACCCCTCAAGTGGCGCAAGGGCACCATGGCCGACTGGTGCTGACTTAAACTGCGATGCTATCTCCAGAGACTCCGGACTAAGGTTCCATAGCTACGTGGATCTTGATGTGCGTGACCGCACGACTCATTCTAAAACCCCCTTCCTGGCCCGTTCGTCGAGGGAAGCAGCATGCCTGAACGACTTCTTTTCTTCTTCTCTTCACTCAGTATTCCTTTTTATGTGGGTTCATCTTCTTTTGTTTTATAGATTTGTTGTTTTGCAACTATTTCAATAGCTATTCATTGTAGATTTCAGTTTATTTATAGTTTTTTTTGTTTGTTCGTTTGTTCTTCCCTTTTTGAGCACTAATATCAGTCCCACTACGACTGTTGTAGCTGGCGCGTCCTTGAACGCATAAATAAATAAATAAATAAATAAAATAAAAATTTCCTAAAATACACCCCAAACAAAAATCGGGCGACTGCGCGTCCTCAATCTGTTACACTCGGCATGGCACGCTGGATCATCCAGGCTGTGAAGTGGTGCAGCTACCCCTTCACCCTGGCTGACTCAGCACCTGCACGCCACTTTGGAGAGATCTGATTTTTGAATGTGGCGCCAGATCGAAGAAGAATGAACGAAACTCGTTAAAATAACATTATCATGCATGAGTAGCTGACTGTTGATATGCCCTGGTCAAGCCTCAATCACAGTGAGACTCTTACTTCTCCCGTAAAGTTAGCGCGCTTGATAATGGGTTTTTAATTTTTTCTAAAACTCAAATTGTATATAATGGCCTGGAGAAGAAGTCTCTGCGTGGGAAGAAAATATATATTTATTAAAAAATGAAATGAAAGGGTATGTGCCTTGTGGCTCAGAAGGGAGGGGGGCAGTCCGCCGCCGCAGGCGCGTTGACATGTTTGCGTACTTAACGGTGGGCGGAAAGTCACTGACGGCAGGGGCATTAGCCAGTACACGGAGAAGAGGGAACGAGAGGTGGGGCTGAGAGGGCGCGAACATGCATGAGCCGCGGCGGCGACTGCCCCTTTCCTTGAGCCATATTGGGGCGAGGAGGTAATATAGCATTCAATAAATACTGGAAAAAATTAGCATGCAAAGGGACAACAGAATAACTAAATAGGAAAGCAAAAAGCTTCCTTGACATGAAAGGGCAACTACCACCCCGTGGAGCGCAAAGGATCTAATCATTTCTCACCTTTTTCAATTTATGCATCCCCATCCGATGCTCGTACCTCCGTTCGAGCCAAAAGCTTGTCGGGTTCAACTCGAGCCATACGTTCGAGGCAGTCGCCGATTTTTGCATACGTTTCGGCCACATCTGGAACGTATCGATGCTCAATTCGGCTCAAAACGCTTAATAAATAACGAATAAGAAAAATGATCGTGTTTCTCGCGGTTACGGAGAAAATAGCGGCTCTATTAGGCCGCAGCAGTCAAGTGAACAATTTCCAAGGGTGGAACTGACTGGCTGCCTGACATTCCTATCTATCACAACCAACCCCTATGAATAAGTGAACGTTCCGAATCCATCTCACGAAGATTTATGGCGCATTCGCAAACAATCCGATAACCAGGACAAACAGCCCTAGCGCAATGCCACCCCCAATACTTCATTTCACTGTGCTTCACTTCTACTCACTACTAGAGGTAGCTATACAATTTTGACAGCGTGATCATCTTTTTCCACAAATCAATTCCACCCAAATTTCCTAAAGGACACTTAGCGTTGGATGAATTCTTCCCGGAAAAACTTTGGCTTCTTTCCCAACGACGCATGTATGTCAAGTTGTGATCAGTAGAGACAACATACAAAGTTTCACGCACAAAGATTCAGTTTTCGAAGAAAAACAAAACTTACAAAAACCACACTCTATGGACAATCGAAGGTAAGTCGGCGCGGAGCCAAAGGCGAGGCATGGAAAGAAGTCCGCCTTGGGGCTACGTATCAGGCGACGCAATGAAAGAATCGGGTTAAAGCGTGCGATTTTGGAGAGTAGAGACAAATCGATCGATAGAATAGGATGCAGTAGAAGTGTGAGATGTTAATGCAATAAGTCAAAAGGCCAGAAAGAGTTTCTAGTGACGGCACTCCAAGAACCAGTGGAAGCATCCCCTGTCGCCAGCATTTGTGACAGATGTCCGGCGGTACTTTGAACGCGTAGCAGCCCTCTTTCGGTTTCGATTTTTTTTTACCGAAATCAAATGAAATATTTTCTGTTCTTTTCATTCTTATCGTGGAATGATGGGTCTCAAGCCAAGTGAACTGTGGGTGAGACAGAATCTCGATTCTTCCGTGAAGGATTTCTTCAAAATACAGAATGACGGTTACTTGGATGAGCAGCTGTCCACCACAACGGTTCACAAAAGGGCTGCGCCAGGTTTATTTTCATGAAACAAATCATTCTACAACAGAGCATCGAAATTTTTTCTGCGAATGTTATACAGCATCTTACTCTCGACATTCGCACTAAAGCTCAGCAGGTAATCGTCTCTGCCGAGTCAGACATGAGGGTCGTATCTGCAAATTTTGGGAGAAGGATCGTATTAGTAGTTGACACAGTTTGAGAAGGGGTCGTTTTAACCAGAAGTTTGGGAACCAAGCGTGAAATAGGCAATATTCGAACACCCCCGTCGACAAACGCTTTGAAGGAAAAGTGGGGGGAGTTGGAGTGTAGCCCGCCCACCTTCCTAGCAAGGCTGGTCAGCTATGTCTAGAAAAACAGCCATTGGTAAACTGGTGGTGTATTTGGCGGATAAGAGATTGTGGAGAGAGTGAGTGGGAGCGGCAGGATCTATCCTAGGCTGATGACAACAGTGGTGATCGAGTACCCTGAGGAAACATGGAAAAATTTGAGATCATTCGGATGCATGGTTGATCCTGGATTCTATTTTACTGCTCCACTAGACAACTCTGTTTCTAATCAACCAACCAATTCCACAAGGATGGCATAGATTGTTAGCCTGAGCCATGTAATGCCTCGTATAACGGTATGTCAAAAAATTCCGGCACAGATAGTCCAAATCGTACAAAATGCGCCGCGGACCGAGTGTACATCGCTGTGTCTGAGTTGATTCAAACCGAAGATAAGGCTCCAAAATCAGAACGAAGCCGAAATTTCCCCCTAACAAATGTAACTGGGGAAATCGTTTGCAAACTCATCACAAGCTGGAGCTTCCAATCAAACTCGAAAACAAAGTGAACGATGTAATTGAAACGTCACTCCCTTGTTTCCCTAGAGAACTTCATCATTAGTGAAGTGGCGGATGATAAACACCGGCTGTTTACGCCAACAGGGTACCAAGTCGTACAAATAAATAACAGAGAAAAAGTAAAACTTAATTTGATTTCAAAATTGACTGAGAGGCAGAAAATCTAATTGAAATAGCAGAAAATTTAGTAAAACTGAAAAACGTCTCGCTAAACATCAGAAAAACCACACACCACACCTTTCACCCACTGCGCTTCACTACAGGAAATCTAACCTGCCTGGGCAATCACGCCTTTCCGAACACTGTTTATCAAAACTCGAAAATCATGCATAAAATGCGCCAAGCTGCGTTTTTCCTAAAACTGAAGGGCTACAACAGTGGCCCAAGACGGTATCTGTCTCGGAAGCAATTCTGTAGAATCAAGTTCTGAGTATAATGTCGAAACGGAGGTCCACGGATAAGTGTGCAACGGGGCATAAGTGAACGGCAAGGGTGATACAACATTCCCCTTTTTGTCCGATGCTCCAAAAACTGTCATCTCCGAGTAGATACGGCTACATTCTTAAATTTTTGACACAAATATTAACGGACGGAGTTGAAGAAATACAAATGACGCCATTCACGCACGGTCCAGGGATTGAACCTTGTTCACCACGTCCTGCGACTCCCTGCCATCGCCTAATTCGTACCAAAATTCTCTGCTGTGCCAAAACTTCATTCGAACATCGGCTATTTTACGCAAGTTATTGCATAAGGCACATCGTTTTCACTACGACTAGATGAAACAGAATGGCGCATTATCAAATGAACTGCACAATGCGGAACGCTTTACGCTTTCGCCCCATATGGACATCAGTGTTACTTCCACCGCGACTCGAACAGCGTAGCTACCCTGTTGCAGTGCAGATTCGTATGGCACCACTGCCATACAACCCATTAAACAATTATCCCGCTTTAGCTTTCACGATGAAAGGGCAGCCCAATGGAAATTATGTCGGTAAGGTCAGTGGAACACGAAAGAAAAAAAACGAGGAAAATGGCCAGAACCCGAGAAATGGGACCCCTTCCTTGCCCGTTGATTTGCGCATTGATGCGACTCTCATCGGTGCTGCCCTCTTCAACGCTAACGCTCTCTCTGCTGAACGGCTAGAGACTCAGACACGAGACGACGCGAGAGAGGGCGTACCGGGCCAATAGCGCGCCAATTGGGCCGCGGAGAAGGCCATGCTAGATCGCGGGGGCCTTCGATGCGAATTGCGTGTCGGTCCACACCCTTAGGAGGTCCCCTGTTTCTCCACTATGTAGGTTTCCCCTTCTTCGGCCTTCGTCCTTATCGTGAAATCCTACTTAACTACGCCCAAAGAGTGCCACTACCGGTAAGAATGGGGAATCTATGGCGCATAAGCCGGCCTGTGTCTAAACGCGAGCTTTTAACGTAAGTTAAGGTAGTCTGGTGGGAAGATGAGTTTACCAGTATTGTATTTAGAAATTGAAGCAAGTTCAATAAGCTTTTGAACCTGCAGTTCACCACGAGATAACAAACACTTTTCGGCGGGGGCGGTAAGTACAAGCGATAAAACAAACATTTGTTAGCCTCATGAAAATGTATCAGAGATTTTGGAGAAAAAAAACGCTTAGCTTGCTTGAGTACGGGTTTTTTCTGATAACAACTGAAATCATCTTATTGATCTTATACAAAGTAATCAGCTATGAAAATCACAAATGCCTACGTATGCAAACACAGGTAGAAGACCCCTCTGACTATTTCCCCACTGTAAACGAAACATGTCCACAACTTGCCGAACTCCCCACTTGTCTCCAGGCCACACCTCCTCGTCTCTAGGGAACGTTCTCCTATGGCAAGTCAAAAAAGGCGTTCTCTAATCTATCAACTGGAGCTCACGTGAATTCCAACAACTTGCTAAACCACCGGAAACGTTTGACGTTCGATTCTCGCAGGGCAAAGCAAAAGCGCCGGAAGGGCGTCGGAAAAGTGGCGATGGAAAAGTAGGAACGGCACGGCAAACGCACTGGTGGCATAGCATAAGAGAGCGGTACAGAGGTACACGATGGCTGAGGCGGGACTAGACGGTAGGCATGTGATCAAGAGGGGACGAAAAAACAAATCGTCGACCGGCAGTCAGCCGTTACGAGAGCGAGGGACATCTTTTACTGACAGGTGATCAGTGATTCATCATGATGAAGAAATCAGCGCCCACATAGTTTAGCAGCAGCTGTCTGCCGGAAATGTCTTCAGGGAATTTATGGAGGCCAGCTTACATAAGTACAGCTCAAAAAGAATACATTAGGCAATTCAATATTGGCAAGATTCAGCAGATGGCTCTCAGCTTGTCTCAGGCGGAATCTTGCCAACCAAATTTATGGGAGAAGAGCATTGAGGAGATAGATCAAAAAACATGTCACAGGGAAATGCGCCTTATTTAAATACTACAAAGCCTCTTAACACATTGCTTATCGCGTGCGCCACCATGTGGCGCACGATTTCGCACGGAAGAGCATAGTTTTATCCGATTTATTTGGCATTTTTCAATGTTCCTAAACTGTTTGCACTCATTTTCAGAGCCGGAAAATACGTGTAATCACTGATAAAACTGGCTGATAGATTAATGATGACTCATTTTTTAAAAACACGAAAAAATTAAGCATAGATGGAAAATATGGTGCCTTTTTGTCTACATTAAGTTGTAGTAGCCAGTTCTTACAAACGTTCGCAAGATTCCGAATGAGCAAAGTTCGGATGAAGTTGAACACTTGATAAAGAGTCGTAGGACGGAAGAGTATATAGCCGCTAGGCAATGAATTGCCCCTTGAGATAGGCCATGCACTCGACAATGTTTCAGATTGGTAGTTAGAACCAATGCATTGAGAGTGGAGAGGTCAGCTCAAGGAGCCAGTTGCTTCCATTACGGGAACATATTTGGTAGCATTCCACTCACCTCCAGAGAAGCAAAGCATGCTTGGTCAAAGAGCGATCTCCGGAAAGCTTGTGTGGGCACTATCGCTAACCCGAGGGCATCCTCTAGAAATAAGCCTGGCAGGGGCAAAAAATCCACGGG
This sequence comes from Ostertagia ostertagi, assembly GCA_036418205.1. Taxonomy (NCBI): domain Eukaryota; kingdom Metazoa; phylum Nematoda; class Chromadorea; order Rhabditida; family Trichostrongylidae; genus Ostertagia; species Ostertagia ostertagi. Next base: position 2,735 of record MU868921.1, on the reverse strand, counting down.
AAATCAAAACTGCTCACGCACTCAGAAGTCTATTTCCTACCGCCTAACGCCTAATCCCGTTTTTACCACATAAGATTTTGACGCGGTTAGTGACCAGCTGCACATAAATTTCAGGTAGTGCCATTGTATAATAATGGTGCCACAAGTTGAACAACCTTGCTGGGGAATGGAAACCATTAAATGTTCACTGGACAAAAGAAGAGAGAGAAGAAAGTGACCCTTTCGTTCCACCAAATATTATAATTGGATCGAGAATTGTTCAAGGAATTCGTCGACAAAAGATAACAGGAATAAAAATGGAAATAAACCATTCAAAATAATATGAAAGGTCAAAAAGGAGCAAAAAATCAAAAAAACGGATTTTATAAAAAATAAGATAAAATGAAAAAAAGGAAATAAGAGAAGGTAAGTACGACACTAACAACTCTTCCCATCTGTACGAAGACTCATTTCAGGCATTGAGAGAAATAATAGGTCCATAATTTTTGAGACACTTTGGTGTTTTTCGATTTAATTACTTATCTTATTTCTCTGATGTATTTATTCAGCATAGTATACATCACCATTATTACCAACATATCGCCAATGCGAGGGTAGGTATTCAGTGTCTCTCTTGTAGAATTTCATAGAGTTCTGATCGAAGAAAAATTGGATGTCGATTTTGACTTTATGGTGATTCAAGTGAGATTTCTTCTCCAGAAGGTGATTGAGAGAGGAGAGCGGATAGTCGTTCGTTGGCAAGGTATTAGTGCTACAAGGTTAGTGCTACAAGGCGGAGCTAAAAGAACTGACCGACTCAAAGTCTCCAAAAAAAAATAAGATTTTGTTAACTTCGGCTTTCAGTTATTACGGCGTTGCCATCAAGCTGTCGACGATTATCTTGCCCGCTGACACTGGTATTATTTGGTATCGGTTCCCAGCGCAAAGCCCCTCTCGTATTCTGCCAACAACTCAAAAAGTTGGAATTCATAGGAGTTGGGCTTTGCTAGCAGACAACCGTTTGGTGCAAGGCCATATTACTGCGACTCTACACTTGTACTTTGTCATAGCACATCGCAACCAGTCCGCATCACCGGTGGACTGGAAGATGCTAATCGGCAGTCATGAAGAAGTATGCCGGATATGCTGGATGGCGGTTCGAAGGAACTAGGGGAAACTAATAGAACATGATGAAGCTCAGAATCGGGTTTAGAGTGCATCAGGCGAGGAGTGGCGGCCGAGCAAACTACCATATTTGTCAACCTTAACGAATTCTTATCAAAGTTGTGCTCAGAGATCTCGCCTAGTCACACAAAACGTTCTATCTAATAAAGGCCGTTCCTTCAATTACGCCGATAGAGCATCGAGATTGCCAGTCACGGGTGGTTGGAGTGTGGATCATCTTCGAATAAAAGGAGGGAACCCTGAGTAGAGGTAACCGTGGATTGAGAGAGCGTGCCCTCAACTATCTTCTGCTTAATCCCCCATAAAGCTTGGCGCGTGGAAGATCCCATGCGCGCGATGAACAGTGTCACTCGTCTCCAAACCACCTCCGCCTGTATTCCTCGCATAATGGTGAAAGAACTCAAAGATGACAGGTTTCCTATTAGGTACCGTCAACCAATAATTCCATTGATAGTCAATATATTCAAGTGCACTGCAAATACATAGAAGCTTATTAATAATTTCTAAGTCTTCCCAAAGGTGTGCGTTTTACGTAGGCAGGCGGATCTAGCCATTAATTGCCTTTTCGGAATTCTAGTGAAATAATAAATTTTCAATCACAGCACTTGAAACCTAGAAAAGAGAGCGAAATGCCATTTTTCCAAACACGACATTCCTAAATGATGCATACCTAACTGCCTGCCTATTCAAGTGCATGCATGTATCTGTATCTGCATCTGAGTGCATGGGCATTCAGATGCTTGGATTCAGAGTACGGTTAAGGAAGTCGACGAGTAAATTTATCAAATGTAAACTCGTTTTCGCCAACACCACCAAGTTCCGTACACTGTAGGAGCCCCGCCAGCCGGTCCATCCGCAAAAAAAAGATGTTTGTACAATAAAAATTTTCCAGGAAAATACTCGAAATTGTCAGATTTTGGGAAATTCTCAGGTGGAATATAATTTGTATGACGTTGTGTATTCGCCACGCCGTCTGAGACAAACATAACGTGCTCAATCGTCAGAACCCGCTCAACCACGATCACATTTAGCACTTTATCGCAGCGCTTCCTCAGGCTCAATTTTCTGTCTCATAGACGACTAGCAAAAAGTCGTTGAGCCTCCTTCAGAAGAAGGAGGCCATACAGAATCCAAAATTTAACAAATCACGGATAACCCGAACTAGATACTGCACCGTATCTCGCTCAAGTCAGCATCGTTTAAGACCACCATTGGCTCATCTAAATGGTTCTATACCTGTTTACGGAGATGAACTGACAACCACAATGTACACTGCTACCTTCTGCAAGTCAGATGTAAAGACTAAATCGCCTTCGTTTGTCCTTTGAGTGAGAGCAGAATAGTGGTGTATCCGTAAATTGTAAGGCTGGTGTCAGAGTCCGCGATCCGTCGCAGGTTTCGCTGATTTTCGCGATTTGCGCGATTTTCGCGATTTTCGCGATTTGCGCGAAACCTGCGATGGATCACAGGAGTTGGAAGTGCCCGATGAATACTGCGAGGTGTTGTTTAATCCTGCTGCGAATTCTGCTTGACAGTGAAGATTGAAAGAACACTGTTCGTGATTCTGCACT